>NW_001798964.1:4812-298222 GCF_000165425.1 Paramecium tetraurelia
GAATAAATTCAAAATATAATTTTATTTCTTATAACTTTCTATTGTCTTCTGTTTGATGGATCAAAGATTTAAGGAACTTAAGATGACAAGTTTCCTAATAAAGTATTACTTTAGAAAATTTAAATCTCATCTATGCCTTCTTTTCATGTCCAATAAAGGCTTAATCATAAATTAAGATAAAAGTACAATCGTTTGGATCATTTATATATATCATCGTAATTTTCTCCTTAAATTGTTCATTGATAAGAATCTTCTGTAAAAATCAAAATCGACAGTTTTTTACCAGTTTAAAATAATTTCTTTAATTTCGTAGGTAACTTTTTCATCATTCAATTCAAGATTTTCTGTCCAAATAAATCCATAGTTTGGTTTTTGTTTATCCATCTTCTAACTTCAATTATTCATTAAAATATTCATAAGAAATTCTTATTTTAAGTTATAGATTTAGATGATCTATTTAGTTTACTTTTCAAACATAAATGTTGGTTATTATAAGATATTAAATAAATACAAATTATCGATAATTATAAATTACAAAAATATTGTTTTATTGTAGATGATAAAAAATATTAATTCATTAATTCTTAATGCATTTTCTTTTGAGATATTCACCTAAGGTTTTCAGCTATTTCCAAAATGAAAACAATATTTCTTATATTAAGAATATAAGTTACAACCCAATTGATATATAGATACTTACTCCAACAATCCATCCGATTTGATAAATTTATTCATCCTTTAATATTTTAAATCTATCTTAAAAAGCAAAAATAATTGAACAACCTACGATTATAAATATGCAAAAATCAGGAACTAAATTTAGGATATATTATTTTTTGCCTTTAAATGGATTATTTGTCAACAATAATAGTAAATTTAAAAGAGATGATAGAAAGCAGAATAATGTCTAAAATATAGGATAGGAATATAAAGTAACAGTGGAAACAATAAAAGAAGTTTTCCGTATTAAATTTATACATGAGTATGCCATTGAATTTGAGGATTAAGTTTTCATTTCTTCATAAAAACAACAATACCTTTAAAAAAACTGTTTATTCTCTAATTTTACTTAATGTGCTTATGATATTTGATATGAGATATAAATAAGATATAATATTAATAAGAAAAATCCATAAGCAGCAATCACATTAATTTTAACTATGAAGTTATGAGCAGTTTATTAATTAGTGATTTAAAGCATCACTGCTAAAGTAATATCTAAATAGCTTAAAGAAAACGATCTCATTAAATTAGACATTAGATTGCTCTTTAAGTAAACGCATTTTTAAAAGAACGGTTAAAACCATATTGGTATTTCAAAGTTTTATTCTACTTCAGAAATTCTGGACTTTTCAGGTTTAACGATATCGCCTAATTAAAAGATAGAAAACTTAGTCTATTATTTTCTATTTTTCCTGTAATTTAGCTAAGCCAATTTAATAACTATCACACTAAGGAGATAGGTAAATAACACTTGGAATGCAAATATGATTGGAGTTTAAATATTGTTAAATAATAACGGATCTATTTCTTTTTCCGTAAATTTTATGGGGGCTAAGAAGTAGTAATCATCATTTGGCTTATTTAATAATTTCAAAGAAGGGATATTGATAATATTACTCCATTCAGCCTATAAAAATAAGATCATAACATTCTCTGGATAATTTACATTTAAAAAATAAAAGTTATTCATCCAACTCATTATATCAAGGATAGCCAAAAACAATTGAAATCCTCCAAATATAACTGCCAGAGGTGCTAAGTATATTTAGACTGAAAATAAAGTTTAATACCCTTCAGCCATATTCTCACCTTAAAGTCTTTGTTCTTTACTCACATAAACTTATCTTTATGGAACTACTATTATTTCTTTTATAAATGTTTCTTCCAATTATCTTATTTTATAGTATCTTCTATACTAGATTGAAACATGTATTAAATTATTAGCTTCTATAGTTTTAAAAAACAAAAATCTCAAATCTAATTCACTATTGTTTTCAATGACACTATAATTGTAATCTTAAATTGAAAATCCCTCAATATCGACTACTAAACTAGATAAATTAAGTGATTCTTAACTCTAGTTTATGAAAAGTGAATAATAATTATTATTGGATTATAATCTCTCTACCTTAATATATGGGTCTACTTGTAAGGAATGGGTAGCAAGATTGAATATATACCCTTCTTCTAATTGACAAAATTCGTTGCATCCATCTAAAATATCTCTATTACTATCATCACATTATTCATGCGCATCTAAAAATCCATTTCCGCATTTTGAAATGCATTCATAAAAATCAAAATCATTAAAGCTTCCTAAAATGAAATTGCATTTATGTTAATTTTATTAATTTTGAAATTGAGAATTAAAAGTAGTACAATTCTTGTAATTTTGACTGCATTCAATACAACTCAGATCACATTAAGAGCATTCCTGAAATTAGTCTATATAATAACCTGATTCACATTCTAAACAAATTTATAATTCATACATTACATTACATTAAAGGCAATTCAAATCTTTACATCGAGAACACCCTTGAGATATCAAATTCTAATCGTGATTGCAAAAAAACCCTTTTTCTAAAAGGCATTTATCACACCCATCTCTTATTTCATTATTTCCATCATCACATTCCTCAATTAACGGATTTAATATTCCATCTCCGCAAATGTTTTAGGTACATTGTTCACCACATTCTTAAATACATAAATTATTGTTATCTAAGACCCAACCTGGAGATTAGCATTCATAACATACTCCTTAAATGCATGATGAGCATTCATTTTAACATACAATTTGGCATGTTTCACAAAAACATACATTATTATTTAGTATCCAATGAGGAGCAATGCATTCATAACAAATGCCTTACATACATTTGAGACATTCCTTTTAACACTCATTTTAACACTCATAACACCCATCATTTTTAAGATCATTGCCATCATCGCATTACTCATCACCAGCAACAATTTAATCTCCACATATAGTTATACATTTGTTAATTGATAGATTAAGTTCCCATCCTTAATCGAAACACTTAGAGCAAATTCCTTAATTGCATATCTCGCATTTTTGATCACAAGAATAATTACAATTAAAACAACCATCAAATGGTTCTAAATTTCCGTCATCACAAAATTCATTAAATGTAATAATAGAATTACTACATGATTCATGGCAACTAAATTCAATATTCTCATAACCAATTTGACATTCAATACATTTCCCAAATTGACAATTTAAGCATTCCTATTAACATTAAAATAAGCAATTGTAACAGCCATCAAATTGAATCTAGTTACCATCCTCACATTGTTCTTCACCAACAATAACACCATCTCCACATATAGTTGAACATTAATAGTTTTCTAAATGGTATCCTGTATCACATAATCCACAACGTCCCTCTAAACACGATAGACATCCAAGATTACAGATAAATTGAGAAGGTTAACATTTTGAATAAATTAATTCTACATCATTGTTTTACTATTCTTAGTAAACTTATATACTATAAGTTTCTCTACATTAGTTATTAATTAATAAAAATCCAATTTGACACTTGATACACAAAATTCCATTGAAACATTATGAACAATTAAGATTGCAATTTTTATTTAAATGAATTAACTAGTTTGTCTAATTATCTACACATTCATCATAATTAAGGATCATGTTATTATAATCACAATAAGGTACACATTTAATAATTTTGGAAATAAATTTAAATCCAAACTTGCATTAAAGACATAATCCATTCTAACACAATTCACAATATTCTGTACAACTTAATTGACATTAATCACAAAATTTAAATGGATTTCTATTTTTATCATCACATTATTCTTAACCTTAAGCAATTATCCCATCCCCACAATTAGGTTCACATTTTATCCCAATCAAATACCATCCATTTGTTTCATCACACTCCTTACATATTCCATTTTCGCATAATACACAATGATCAAAACAATCTTAATTTTAACATAATGGATTCCCAATCATCAAATAATCAAGGCAATTTATTTGGCATATATTTATACTAGCATCCAATATATAATTTGTTTTGCATTCATAACACCACCCATCTTAACAATCCTGGCAACTGTCTTAACATCCAAATTTGCATTAATCACAACCATCAAAAGGATCAAAATTTCCATCATCACAATCTTCGCCATCAACAATCATTCCATCTCCGCATATTGGTAGGCATATAGGATTATGAAAATCATCATAATATCCTTCCTAACATATACATTAAACTAGTTGAAGTATTCTTTTAAGATCCTAAATACATCTTGAACAAGTTGAAAGAGAATCACAGATATCGCATAGTGGACTACATTACTCACATTAAACTAGGGTAAACAATAAGGCAACAAATATGATACAAGTAACTAAATTCATTTTTATAATAATTTTATGTGACTACATTAGCCTTAGAATAATATTAATAGTGAAGATATTTCTATATAATTTGATTAAATTTGTGAATGTATTGATTTATATTTATTTATAAAGTTTTTATTAGTAGTTTATATTTTATAATTTGAAATGCCCTTGAATTTATTTAAAAACTCATTTTTTCTATAATTTCTTGCTTTTCTGTAAATAAATATTTCTGATTTTATCCTAAGAATTCCAAGAGGGGATATCAAAATTAATTAATCTCCCTGTTTCATATTCTTTTTCCAGTTAGATATCAAACCCTTATTTTTCAGGATGATATGTACTTGATATTAAAATTTCAATTTCGGAATGTTTTTTGATTTACTTTTTATTTTGTAAGCAGCATTAAAATAATTTTTTTTTAAATCCATTAAATGATTTGCTTAAAATCTATGTTTATTATTCAAATAATATTAGTTTATGAAAATGTCGACAAACTAGTATTTTTGGAATGTTTACGAAATATAAAACAACCATTTCCAATTTTAATCAAAATTTTAAAGAACCATAATATTGATATAATATCAATTTTTGCATTATATGGAAAATTACACTTTCAAATTTAAAAGACTATTAATTTAATGCTTATATGTATTTATGTCCCCTAAGGAGTTTAAAAAAATATTATTGTGATTTTTCAATCAATTTTCTTGGTAGAAAAAGATTCCTGGTTTTTAGAAGATTCAAAATCTATCGCTTTTGTATAATATAAGATGATAAGAAATTAACAATTGCATTTGCAAATTACTAATGATTTTTGGATGTTGATAGCAGGAAATAAATTCAATAATGGATTTACACTACAACTACAATATTAAGGATGAATTGATTTCTTAGTTATAGAATATTATTGTTAAGCATCTATTTCATTCATTTCCAAATTAGTAGTTCCAAAGGAATTGAATCTATATTATTCTGTATATTAAAATTAATTTACTTTGGTAGACACATTTGCCTTTGTTTCAAAAAAATGCTAATTAATTATTCAAAAACCATATCATAAAATTCCTGAAATTCCTTATTTCTTGATCAATATTAAGTATCATGATTAGAATAGACTATTGGAATTGAGTATAATTCTATATCTATAATTATAATATCAGCTATGATAATCAATTTATAAAATAAAATCGAAAATAGCCTAAAGATTAGTGAATTAATAACTTAGTAACTTAAATTTGACCGTAAACTTTCATTTCTATTTGTGATTTACGATTAAAAATATTAGTTTTTTTTGCTGAAAAAAAATTCATATGTTAGGTTTCGAACTTTAATTAGTCAGTTTGAATTAAAGACTATTTCGAATGTTAGGCGGATTAAGTTTCATTCTGGAATCCAACCGAAATTTTGTGAAATTATTGCACTATAAAATGTCATTTTATTAATTGAATAATAATAATATTCATCATATAATGAACTAATAATAATAGGAAGTATAAGCCGAGAAACCTGGCTTTTGGCAAAATGTTAAGAAAGGAACCTATTTAGGTGGAATTGTGGCAGGCACAGGCACTGTTTTAACTAAGGCTGGATTGGCAATTTATGGTTTCTCTTCGATTGGACCAGTTGCAGGAAGTATTGCTGCTGCCACATAAGCTAGCATTGGAAGTGTAGCAGCAGGAAGTGCATTTGCTATAGCTTAAGGAGTAGCAATGTCAGGATTAGGAGTCATTGCATTACCAGCTGTTGGAGTGGGAGCAGCAGTTGGAGGAGGATATGTTGCTTATAAACATCTAAAAAAATGAACTTATATTTTTATGTTTAAATTTATGTAAGATACTATTAATATATCATAAATTGCTAAATTTTATATTATTTGTGTTTGACAATATTTCTTTGCCGTGTATTTAAAAAATTTATACATTGAGTTATAAAGTGATTCTTAAATTAATGAACATCTGCAGCTTTAATTTATAATCTAGGAAATTACTTGTTTGCATAAAAATTTTTTTTTAGAAATAATTACTTAAATATCTAAAATATATTTTCATATAAAAAAAAATAGAATAGAATAGTTAAAGTAAATTGAAATACTATTACAAATTTAATTTGAAATTATAGTATTTATTAGAAGTCAAATAGATGAGTCAAAAAGGAATCTTTTAAGTATCAGGCTTATGCCATCTGAAATAAAGTTAGAGGATTAGAATCTTTCATATTTAATGAAATTTGGTCTCTTATTTATTTAATAATATTCAAGATTAATTAAATAAACAATGACTATCGAAAAGAAGCAGTTACTTAAGGCACGTAAGAATTGAATAATTAGATGAAATTAGATTTCAATAAGCTATTTAGGTTACGAATCAAAATATTGTAATATGATATGTTTAACACATAATGTTACACTATCAGCAACAGGAAAATGATTTCCCATTATAATCCTCCAGTGAAATAATGGAGTTTCTGTTATATGGTTTATTACATTTTTTACATCTAAAAGCTGAGAGGTATTCTAGAGCATTTTCGCAAATATAAAACGCTTAATCATTAATATTTAACTGCTTCATAATTTTTTGACAAACTCTCTTACAATAATAGCAGGCATTCTTTTACTTTTCTTTTAAGCATTTAGATTTACAATCTGCACATTCACCCAAATTTGTTAATTATTTTATCTAGCTATTTAGAGGAGTTTGAAATATATAGTTACAACATTTGCATTCTTAATTTATTTTATTACTCTACTCAGTTAAACAAAAATTGCAATTAAATTTAAATTTCTTGTCTTTCAAATTGTTAAGCTAATCCATATCACCTTTAACAAATTCATCGCAATCATAACAAATTCCATTTATATTGCTAATTAATTCTTTTGGACATTTATTTTCATTAATCTTGGATTGTTAATTAATTTCTGGGAGATTTAATTTTTTACATAAATAACTACAATCCTTATGCTATGTCTTTTTGAATTCTTCAATTCCTTTATTTTTTCTATTCGTCTCATCTTTATCTAAATCTGATTCCCAATACTGATCGGTTTAGATAGATGGATCTGAAAGGATATTATTACACCCTTGTAAATCCATAATTACTAAAAGTTTATTACTAATTTAGTATGTAAAATGACTAAATGCTGAATAAAAATATTTATTTTATTCGATATAAGCACTGTTGGTTGTATACTTTTCAAATTTAAATTGAATTTGCAAGAAAGTTTCGCCATAAACTTTTGTCATTCCGAAAAATGGCTTATCTAAAGTATACAAAATTGGGTGAGCATAAAAAAGAGGTTGCATTTCATTAAGCAAATTACTTTCATTTAACTTCTGATTGAACAAATATGCCATTTGACAAGCGTAACAAGATGAGTAAAATCTTGTTTATGCAAGTTCTTCAGCTTCTGAGATTTCTTAAACACTGATTTTGCCTTGGTTATCAACAAGTTTTTTTGGAATTTTAATAATAATTTCCCTATTATTTATGGCATCAAAGGCCTTAAATATATATGTAGATGAATTATCATTTTCTTTATTTAATTCATTTTTGTCTACTATTACTTTTAGACCTGTGACGCCTGTTCTTTTTATGGAATTAATCATATTAAAATAGCTTTTCCAATATTCTTCATCTTTACCTTCAGAAAAAGTATCTAATTTCAGTTTTTCAAATTCTGCTTTAAAATATTAGATTTTTATTATTAATTTATGATTTTAGCTTCTTCGATTCTGTTACAGACATTCGCAACGTAAACCCAACTACTTCAATTAAGTCTTCAGGTTTCTTTTCTGATGTTATTATCATCAAAGGCATAACTGCTTTCATTTTTTGAAACATAATGTCTGTTCGATTGTTGATTTTAACACAACATAAAAAATTATTCTTTTTAATTTGTTTATATTTTTCCAAAACATCTTCAAAATAATTCTTTGGCATCTTATCAATTAAATTGTCTGATTCAATGTTATGATAGTCTCCACCATGGCAAGGAGCATCTGCAATTAAAAATGTACATAGTATGCTATCTGGATTATGAGAAAAATCAAGTTTTAAAGCTAGCTCGAAAGCAGAAACTATATCCTCTGCTTCATCGTCTCCTCCCTTAGCCTCTAATTTTGAAATATAATCCTAAATTTCATCAATTTTTTTAGTAAAACTCCAATAAACAAGCTTTTCCTCATTATCCCATATATCTCTGTATCCTATGAAAGCCACTCTAACTTGATATCCATTGACAGAATTTAAAAATTAATCTATTATTTTAGCTATTGTCTACTGCATAGTCTCTTTCCAAGGCCTCATAGATCCGGTTAAATCCATAACAATAACAACGTCAATCATATTTTATTCTTAAAACCACTTTTTATAATGTTCAAACTCTGATTTTTCGCATAATAATTAAATTTCATTGAAATCAGGTGTTGAATGAATTTTTTTTTTTCTTTCTTGAGCGATGGTGATACAAGACTTTAAAGCATTTTTTTTAATTTATTTTTGTGTTAATTTTTTCCCAATCGGTATGATTTTTAATGCACTTTTTATTTGGACACAAACCCTTCAGATAGAGTATGCAATAATCATTTAACCAAGGAGGATGTTTACCGCAATTACATTTTTCTTTCTCGCATAAATCTTCTGGCGTAGTGTCCTGATTCAATGAACAAGATCTAGCTCTTTCTTTTAATATGTCCAACTCCCAACGCACATGTTCTAACTCACATTGTTTATTTCTACAACTGCCTTTTAGAATTTGATTAAAACACACTTTTTCAGCCCATTTTCTATGTAGATATCCGCAATTTTCGAATCCACAACTCTTGGGACATAGATTGTGAGGAAATATCCCATTTATCGTTTATTTAGACAATTAATCGCTAAATTTGTCATTTTAAAAGTGCCACAAATTACAGTCTTTTTTATTGCATTTTGTTTATTCATACTCTTCACCTCCTTCATCATAAAATTATTGCTCATTCCTTAAATATTCTACGCAAACTCCAACAAATACTCTCGAATGATTTAGTTAGCAAGAGTTATCTTTGCAATATATCGACTAGAGACAGATTTCTGTGAATATATAAGGTTTTTATTCTTTTTAATCCATAATAATTAATAGAAATCAAAATATCGATCTCAATTTTAACGAGTTTATTTCTATTAATTATTCATATATCGGTATATATTAGAATAAATCACTGTCTTCTGATAATCTAGGAAATTAATTGTTTAGTTTCTTTAGGTGAATCTAACCTTATATCAAAATCTCATAGCTATTAAATTTACAGATAGATTATGTCAATATTATACAAAAGAACTAAGAGATTTGAATTCTAATTTAGAATTGCAAGGGCTCCATTAATAATTGTAATAAAAAAGCTGATAACCTTTATCAAACAAAAGAGGACAATTAAAAATTTTGATACCAATATATCGGGATTGATGGGGTGGGATAATGCAATAATTATATCATATCATATATTTATTCACACTTGATGAAATAACAACAAAGCGCAACTACAGTAGGAAATCATATTTTATCAATAAAATATTCAGGAGTTATATAATATAGAGAGTATAATTTTCTATTGTGATATTTACTATTATTTACGGAGACAAAAAAGGAGTTATTTCTTGATAATTAAAACAAATTGATTAGGTATTAGAGTGTTATCTTCTATCTATCTAGTTAATATATATATAATTATAATTTTAATCCAATTTAAACATAAATTAAAATTAATATATATATAATAATGAATAGTAATTTATTAATGCAAGGGTTTTATAATTAGGTTAAGTCATTGATGCAATCTAATCATGAGGAACCTAATTATGATGATAATTATAAATGCTTTTGTGGTTAATAGATCAGGTGTGACCCGTTTGATGACTTATACAATCACATTTCTAATTGCAAAAAATTTCTTAGTGAATCAATGTTTTATAAAGAATTTGAAAAGCTTCGATTGAATATCTTTAAGCTACCCTAACTTTATACATTGAAAGCAGAATTTCTGTTTATCATAAATCAAATTGATGAAATTATCAATAAAAGTAAAAATATATTCATTTTAGTAGAAGAAATTAGTTAAGTTAATTCACCTAGAAGTGCTAATAGATAATTAAAATAATAAATACCACCATAATCCCAATTCTCATAAAAATAAGTAATGTTATTTTATTGAAATTTCAGTCGTTCAATAATATTCACAAAAAATACTTCCCAACGAAGAGTCGAGAATAAGAAATCAAGTAGAAATGCTCTGTTTGTGGAAAATTAGATAATAATGAGGATGAGATGGAAACAGTTTATAATTTTTAAATTTGCCAACATGCTCATTGTCTTGGTTGCATTAGGAAATTAATAAATTAACAATATATTCTAAAATCAGGGTGTGTGTAATGTTCATATTGTTAAAAGTAATTGAGTTAATAAGAAATTGAAAAGTATGTAGGTTCAGAGAGATTGTTATACTTATAAAAAAAGTTAAGAACAGGTGAATCGCCTGCTTAATAAAAATTATAATGTTCATTTTGTTATAGATACATAAACAACAAAGATATTAAATCTGGTCAAAGGCCAGTTTGTAATTAATAAGAATGCTAATAAAAAAATTTATAAGCGTGTTAAAAACTAATTAGTTGCAAACATTTTTGTTCTGGATATAAGGATGAGAAAAAATGTTTGGGTTGTCTTGGATGTACCAACTAAAAGTTATCTGAAGAATATTGTACAATATGTTTTACAGAATCTTTATATGAAGGTCCTTGTATATAGGCAGCTTGCGGTCATGTAAATAATATTTGATAATATTAAATCAGCTATTTCACTTCTACTGTTTAAATAAGAAATTAGACAAGAAATGGACAAGTATGTATATATCTTTTGGTTTTTGTTGTTGTTCAATTTGTAAAAGATGGATGGTATTTATATATATAAATAATAAAGGAATTTCCCAACGATTCAATTTCATAGTAGAAAATGATTGAATATTAGGAATTACAACAATTAGTTCGTAAATAAGCCTCTTTGAGAATGGGAAAAATGGGAGATAGTTAAATATTAAAAGTTGAAGATGCTTTGGATATTTTTGCCTTTTATCAATGTTATAAATGCAAGAAACCATATTTTGGAGGAAAGAAAGATTGTTAATTAGAATTAGAGGCTGAATCGAATAGACAAAGTCAATAGGATTTAATTTGCCCTTCATGCTGTGGACAATAAATAAATGGTTGTAAGACTCATGGAACTGAGTATCTTGAGTATAAATGCAGATATTGTTGTAACATTGCAACATATTTTTGTTGGTATTATAAATAGACATAAGAATAGGGGGACTACTCATTTTTGTTAAACTTGTCATACAAAATAGTCGGGAGGGAAATATTTGACTTAATTGAAGAAGGAGGAATTGCCGTAATGCTAAGGAAAGGGTAAATGTCCAATAGGTGGGAATCATGCAATAAATGGATAGGAATAATGTTTAGGATGTGGTAAATATTTAAATAATTATTAAGGACTTTGTAATAATTGATGAATTAGGAAAAAATATTGTACTGCTTTAATAAAATATAATATTAATATAAGTATTAAAAGATATTTCAAAATTGTATTGTTTCTCAAGGAATTTATTTCAATGATTTGAGTTTTTGAATTTCCTAGCACTTCTTTTCATAAGCTGATTAAATTTGATGATTATGATCAAGAACCTTTTATAAACATTAAGATAATTTCTACTCTTCTAAGGAATATTAAGTTTTAGCAATTTCTAAGAAGGAGATTTTATCCATTAAGACTTTGGCATGAGCTTTGATTGGTTACATGATTTTTTTTTGTTTGGTTTCGATTTCAACCAATTGTTGTTCCAAATCCGTCACCTATAATTAGAGATGTGTTATGTAACATTGATCCTTCTCATGTTAATATTTATAGTTTTCAATTTTTTTGAGTTAATCATCTTCATTCTATTATTTGCAATCATTATCAAATCTTATACTGTCAAGTATGCCTCTGGTTGTTTCTTCATCTCTTGTAGTAGAGTTTACAAGTTTATCAAAAGGTTACTACTTTAAAAGAGTAGCAGATTTAACTCTCTTTTTCGTGCTCAAAGGAGGGGTGGTAGTTCTTGATTGTTTGATATGCTATGATATTTTAAGAATATTTTAATAGCTCTGTTACATCGAAGTCTTCATTAACTGCTTAAATGCAATAATAATTAATATAAATATATATATAATGGATCAAGAAGAAGAGTAAGGATATTTTTTGAATATGACTTTGCTGTACGTTTATGTCTTAACACTATTAGTAAAAAGAGCTTTGTTTCAGCCTTCAAGGATCAATCACAAGTCCATCAAATTTTATCGAATATCTAATTTAGTGTACTTAAGGGATTTAAAATCAGATTGGCGTAAAAGATTATTTTTATTATTCTTTTAAATAGTGCAAATGAACAGATCGATGATGTGGATTTTGATAAGATAATCTTTCTATTTGATGGTTAAAAAGTTACTTCGAACTCTATGAGTCACATCCTAATTAATTCAGAGTAAAAAATTAATTATAAGCTAATAGAAATGCTAATTATTTATCTCCTAAAACTTATTACAAGATATTACAACCCTTTACTTCAAATCTCAAGATGTTGTCCCTTAATATTATGGATAATGCAGGTCTTTCTATAGTAGAATGGCTAAAGCAATTATCTTTGATAATCTAATCTTGTGTTCAATTAGAATAATTATATATCTAGATTCACAAATTTGTTACAATTATCTTGAATAAAGGTTACCTTTAAATCAAACTTAAGTAAACCTTACATTTAAATTAGATGCGGCATTACTAATGATGGCACTAGTATTGAATAATTGGCATAACTTGGTTCCAAATTGCAATTTAATAAATTCCGATTAAAAATAGATGAAGATAACGTTATTAAAAATAGTCTAGATCATTTTGGTCCAATTCTTCTGAATTGCAATAATTTGAATTATTTCTCATTAACAATTGGGTAATTGATTTATTCTATTAACAATAAGATAATCATGCTAATTAAATTCAACCTAATTCCTCTAATGTTTGAATTTACAACCAATTAAGACCTTTAAAATAAAAATTGGCAATTCGAACGAAATTGGAAATCAAGCCTTATTAACAATTTTGTAATTGATTCAGAATTAATTGAGATTTCTCAAACTTTAAGTTGGGTAAATTCTTTAAATATACTATTTTAGTAGTTCAACCAAAATATTTAAACAATTTTAGTTACAATCGTAGTATAATGAAGTGACTATGAATCAATCTTAATTTAATAAATTAGAATAATTGAATTTTAAAATTGGTAAGAACAATGACTTTCAAAATGGTGGAGCCAAATTCTTAGCCTTATTATTAGACTCACCACAACTATAGATGGTAAAAATCAATATCGGAGATTCTAATTAAATGACAGATCTATAAGCCTTATCGATCTTTATATTACTTTAAAAGTTAAGAACAGTAAATATATTGGAATTAGAATTTGAGTAATTTGATTATAATATTAAATAGAAGGAATATCTGTGTTAATAAATTGTGCTTAGAATAATTAGAGAAGCTTATCAATAAAAGCAGCAATTTAAATAGTCTTTCTTTAAATTTTGCAAAACAATAATAAAATTTAGATTTTACCAATTTATTTTACACTCTTGGGCAGAAGAGAAATCTAGTTAATTTAGATCTGAGCATAGGTGGACAATAAGGTTTACCTGATTTATTTGAATTAGGTCAAAGACTTAAAGAATTAGAGTATCTGAGTGTTTTCAAGATACATTTGAAGGGTAATAATAATATAGAGTATCCAAAATTACAGTAATTCTTATAATTAGTAAAATCTAATAAGACTCTTAACTTACTATCAATTAAAACAGGATCTTAGAAATCTAGTGAGTATAGATAAGAAGAAATGAATTCAAATGCACTTCTATTAAAAAGGATTTGCCTCTTTGGAACACCAATAATTATATATTTTAGTCACTTAAATGATCAAATAAGTTATTAATATAATTTCGATAGATTATAATTGATTGGAAATCTGCAAGTGATTTCAAGAGATACATTAATGCCTATTCCTTCAAATTAATTGGTACTTTAGATAAGGGATGTATAAAGAGTAGATAATTAATAATTGAAATAAATTTATTCCTTGATTAAATAATAGGACTACATAGATATTCAAATATCTTAATTGCTTATCAAATATTAAAATGGAGTTTCCGTGATGAAAGCAGACTCACTTAATTATCTAGTCTAATTTGTAGCATTTACTTAAAGACAAATAACTGAAATTAAAATGTATAAAAAATATAATAATTTTGCAGTTAGGAAGAAGATTTTCTATGGTAAGGAATCAGCTAATTACTCCTTGAGTTCATCAGAAGGTAAAGAACAGCGGAAATTCCAGAATTTAAATTTATTTCGAAGAATATTAGCATCATTTTACAAAATAGTTCCTTAGAAATAAAAGCGTAATATTTTAAACAATTACTTTTAGTAAGGACCCTATGGAACTAAATTAAGAAGGTTTTTCAGAGTTTTGTGAATTGCTATTTTTGATTTCTTACTTTGAAGTTAGATTTCTAAAAATAGAATTTCCAATAACAAATTTCAGTTAAGATTGGAATTAATTAAGTAGTGCTTTGGTACACTTTGAATAATTACAAAAACTAGATTTGAATTTGAAGAATCTATCTAACAATGAGGGTCATTGTCGAGATTATAAATCACTCCATTAAAATTTGTTGAAGGTATTTATGGAGAATAAATATCTCACAGATTATGATTAGTAAGAAGTTTGAATATATAAATTAGTTTTAGCGAAAAGGCAGTGTTTCCCATTACTTTACAATATCATTTAGGAAATCAAATAAAAGAGTTGGAAGGACAAATTAACTAATAAGAGGCCTAAGTTCAAAGGATTTTGAATGGCAATCCAATTCCTGGAGATCAAAATGTTGACTTTGATCAACTGTAATAGAGTCTAAATGCCAACAAGAAGGATTTAGAGGAGAGAAATAAGGACATAAAGAGAGGCAAGGAATTCGATGGGATAAAATAGAAAGTATTATTGAGAAGAAGGAGATTGACTTATTAGTACTTTATGGCAATAAAGAAATATTCTTAAAGGTTGAACAAATAATAAATGATATCTGATATTATTGAAATGTTATGAAGTTATTGTGATCGATTTTATATATAAATGTAGGAAATTTAAATTAATATTATTTTATGCAAAAACATCCCATCTTACCTATCAATACTCCCAGAGATGCCACTTATCCCATTCAATATTAGCCTACTTTCAGGAAATAGCAGGATGCTGTAACTCCAACTTTAAATGCAATGAGCAAGAAAACTGAAATTCCAAGAGCGCCATCGGCTATGAATAATAAATTATATGCAGAATAAACTATGATGAGAACTAAACAATATTAACTTGATTAATAGTAATTAACCTCAATTAAAGTAGTCATTAAAAATAAAGTTCATAGGGCAGTCTTTCTAATTGTAACAGCAATAAATCCAGGAGTTCTAAAAACTCCACAGGCTTTGAGTAAGTTGCAAACATATTTAGTGAAGCAGCATAGTAGAATCAATCATCTAACATACGTATCTCCCATTTCCATACAAACACTGCTCCAGTTAATTTGTATGAATAGAAATTCAATGACGAAATGTTCCTTCTCAAAGATCAAGACACAGGTTTCAAATTCTACTTATTACTACAGGAACTGTCTATGACATTAGATAAGTCGAGAAGATTCAAGTTAATAAAGATTACATGGCCAAGTTGAAAAAAAGACATAAATCGGCATGGTAAGGTTGGTGGCAATAAAAAAGAGAAAACAATCACTATCTAATCCTAAATGCCAAATAAAACAACATCAAGGAGGTTGAAAAATTATTGGAAATCCCTACAAAAGATTTAAAGCCAGAAATCAATATTAAGGATGATAATGGTATATCATACATGATGACATTAGGATTTGCCTCAATTCATTATAGTTGTTTAAATTAGAACTATGACTTATCCCTTTTACTTCTCAAAAACGAAGCCGATTGTGATTCTGTCAATGCCCAAGGTTAAACACCATTAATCATATGTGCTTAAAATGGATGTGATTCTATCGCTACTCTATTATTAACAATAGGATCTGATATCAATCATATTGATAATCATTAAAATACTGCATTGCATTATGCTTGTTTATTTTGTATCTAATTATTGATTCATCTATTTTTAGAACATATTAGAATAGCAGAAATACTTTTGGCCAGACCTTCTTTGCAACTAAATTTAAAAGATCTAGATAATGAATCTCCTGTAGAATTAATATAAAATAACAATGCACTCAAAAATCTTATTGAAAAACATTATAGGGTAATTATTCTTTTAAAGATATTTTCAGATGAAAAAGGAATCATTCAATTAATGTCATAAAGTCTAAATCTATGATGATTCCAAAGAACAATAGAAAGTGAATTCCCCAACAAGTAAACAATAATATTATCTAACAAACTAATATCAGTAAACATCCAAATGTTACTCACCTTATTAAACTGATAATTAGTTTTCTACATCCAATCGATCAACCCTCAATCAAGTTGTAATTGTATATACAATATTAGTCTTAATTAAATGATAGTGAAATGATTGGACCCTCCAATATTAGAATTATATTGTAAATTGGTAAAGGATCATTTGGAGATGTTTATTTAGTTGAGAAAAGAAATTAGAGTAAAACTACATAAGGGTAAAAGTACGCCATGAAAGTACTACCAAAAAGTAAATTCTTGGGACACAATCTAATTAGATATGCTATGGCTGAAAGGAATATCTTATCTTATTTAAATCATCCCTATATTGTTAAGTTAAGATATGCTTTTTAAACAAACACTCATTTATGTTTATTGATGGATTTCTGTCCTGGAGGAGATTTATCTAAGATTATTTAAAATTAGAAAAGAATTCCTGAATAAGCAGCTAAACTATATATTGCAGAAATTCTGACTGCTTTAGAACATCTTCATAAAAATGATATTATCTATAGAGATTTAAAACCAGAAAACATCGTTATTGATGCTTAGGGTCATGCTATGTTGACAGATTTTGGGTTATCAAAAGAAGGAGTCAGAGATAATTATGGAGCCAAAAGCTTTTGTGGATCAATGGCATATTTAGCTCCTGAAATGTTAAAACGAGTAGGACATGGTAGAGCTGTTGATTGGTATCATTTAGGTATTGTTTTTAATGATTTATATATAGGGATATTATTATATGAAATGATTAGTGGTAAGCCTCCTTATTTCTCACCCAATAGGGATGAAATGCTGAATAATATAGAATGCAATAAGATTTCATTCCCTGATAATATTTCAAAAGAATGCAAATCAATCATACAATTGCTTTTAGAAAAGAATCCTATGACAAGGTTGGGTGCATCATCAAGAGATGCTGATGAAATAAAGGATCATCCCTTTTTTAAGTAAATTAATTGGGATGATTTGCTAAAAAAGTAAACATATTTAAACTATAAAAATAGAAAATATAAACCTCCTTAACCAATTATTAATTAGGAGATTTTAAATTAAAAATTTGACATCCCATTCGATTTTATTTTATCGGCTGACAAATCAAGTTCTATAAATTACATTAATGGATGGTCATTTATTAATAATGATTTCAGCTAATTTTGATTTCAATATAATTGTTAAATATATTTTTAATAATTCAAACTACATTATCGTCTATGTTTAATAAATTATCATCTTATTAAAACAAACTAAAAGTATGGGAATTTGGTTGGAAAGGCATTCCCCTTGTCTCAAAATCTTTCTAATATTATTTCATCTTTTAATATAAGTTGCCTATCAAGTCCATCTTGTTTTGTAGCTAAAACATCACTTTAGAGACATATTGTGACATATCTTATGGAGATTAGACTTATTATAAATTGATCATTTCCTTTGATATAATCAAACAGTACATCTTTAGTGATTTCAACGATTTTGTCAATAGCCTGCTTGTGCTCATTTAAAATGTGTTGCTAGTATTAATAATCATTATTTGTGAATGATCTATTATTAAAGTATTTTGTCCCTTCATAATTGTTGATCTCTTGCAAGGGTCTTGTAGAACTCTGTCTTGAGGATTGGGATTCTTAGGAGTATCTTCCGGTGACACTAAAATAGTTTGGATTATTGATGCATAGTTCTTCCTCAACCATTGAATCTTGACGAATATCTATTGATTATTGATTTGATTGCTATTATTAATATCCTTAATCAAAATTATTTTCTTAAAAAAGATTGTTGTTATTTTAATTGAATTATAGTTATTACTATGGAAATAAGTTTGTCTTATTTTATTAGTATGGTTGTTACTGGAATAATTAGGGTTGTTATTGGGGAATTTCTGTCATAATGGAATTGCATGATGATTATTATTATAAAAAGGCTTATTAAGTATATTATTTAGTATTATTTGGCATAATATTAGAAGAACTTCCACCATTAATAGTAGGCAATGAACCTAAATTAAATCTATTAAGAATGTTATTATTTTAATTCTATTATGAAGAAGTTTTAGGTAATTAAGATAATTTAGGTTGATTTTATTGTTATTGTAACTAAGGCTATTATTAAGGGATAAATTATTATTATTATTGTTATTAAAATACATATGAATTTGCCTATTAATATTATTATTATATCATATACTATTATTATTGTTATTATTACTACTATTATTATTATTGTTATTATTATTATTATTAAAACATAAACTACTGTTATTATTATTATTAAGGAAAAAATGAATTACTCATGGAATTACATGAGATATCTTCATCATCCTCATCATCTGGATTCTTATAGGCTTTCCTTACAACATTTGCTATTTTAGAATAAAAAATAATATTACTATTTTGTCTAGCCAACATTAATTCCCTTTAGATGTAGTCTCCCTAAAACTATTTATCTTAAGGTTTCTTAAGCTCCTTTACTCTATCAGCATATCTCAATGTATTTAAAGTATGCTCACTGCTTGAAGAACTTGGAGAGATGTTACCAATCATTACTGTTTTGCAATTTCCTGTTAAACTATCTTTTAACACCTAAAAACATTTTGAATTTTAATTACTAATGTCAGTTTGGATCCTCGAAAGGGAGTGTGATTTTTATTGAGATCCAATGCTCTTATACATTCCTTCAAAGCTAAGAGAGACTTATTAATTTCAGCACCATCTATTCTAGTTTGTTTGTTAGAATCTTAAACATCTGCTCCTCTTTCACTTCCTGCCAAATCAATAAATGACAGTTTGCCGAAAACATTTTTACCAGCTCTCAAGTTGATTTGCAAAATGGCATGAGACCTAGATGATTCATTATTGGCTCCATTTTAAGCTATAAAAATAAAAAATTAATTTAACCTGTCACTCTGACAGTTTAACCCTATGTTATGATTTACATAAGGGATTAGACTGAGTTGACCTTCTTTTCCATTAGATTGATTAAATTGACATTGCCTTTAGCATCTTCTCTGATTTAGATTTACCCTCTCTAATTTAAAAGATCGAATAATTTGCCACAATAGATTTCAAAAAATGACACTCCTACCATCAAATGTTGGAATTCAGGCTAATAATATTATTGGATTTAAATTACTTATTGTAGCAGTTAAAATATATCATTTGCAGCTAAAATGTACATTCCAGGTATTTATTTTTCCACATCCCCCAACATGGTGTGTGTTTTGCCACTCCCTGTTTGTCCATAAGCAAAACATGTGACACGAGCCTTATTAAAGGCTGCCTCTATTATTGGTCGAACTGCATTCAAATAAACTTATTAATTGGAGGCGTTCTAATCAAATGCCAAATCGAAGTTAAACATATGTTCTTCGACATATTTTGTAAGATCTACCTTTTATCTAAGTTTACTATTGTGTATTACTTCACTTCTTTAACAATCACACTTTAATCACTTTGAACATCTACAATGTCTTCATCCTTTTTTGCAAGCTCCTTTTTTCCTAGTGGTCTCTTTCTGATAACTACAACAATCTTGTCAGCCAAATCAGACATTTGATCAATTAACCGGTTTAAATTTAAATAAATTAACAATCAAATATTAGTATAATTAAATATGCATGTCCTCATTATTACTATTATTATAAAATCTATAATTTAGTGAGCAATTCCTTATTTATTTTCTTCTAATTCTCCAATTAAGAGTCCTTCTCCGTTATGATTTCTGCCATATTATTCGCAATGTGTTATAAATACTTAATATCCTTACTACTTCCCGTCATTGATTTTCCTGACTTCCCTTTTGTGTATCTGACATCTTGTTCATATGCAATCTTCAAACTATACATATAAAATTATTTAATTACCTTCTCAATGTAGCTTCCAAATGCATTATCTGATTCTTCAATCGATTCACTTCACCATCACCATCTAAACTATTTTATAGAATATTTTATTTACTTTGACATACTCTAACTTATATCAATTGAATATTTCTCCGCATCATCTAATTGGATCATAGATTAAGCTACAGGTTTAATATCCTTTGAAATAGGTCTCTCAAATTATAATCTCTAAAAATCTTTTTGAATTATTTATGGCTATTTCATTCCTTTCTCCAAAGCCAAACTCTCATATTTCTTTTTTTCATGAATTAATTGATTCTAAAATCCTTCAATAACCTTCTCCAAGTCATCTATTTTTTATTAGGCTAAAATATGGTCCTTATTTGCTGCCTCTAACATTAAATCCTTCTTAGTAATATCTTCCTTTAATTACTCAATCTATTTCTTTGCTTCATTCAAATCTTATGATTGTTATTATCGCTTCAATCTTTTTTGCAATTAGGAGATCTCCTCTTTCTAATTTGAACTGGATTCTGTTAGTTCCAATAATTAAGTTTTGTACATGTTGATATCCTGTTATAAAAATACTTTTTAATCATTTAAATTATGCATGATCTTCTTTTGATTTGTACATTCTTCTTCAAGTAAATAATAATTCTTAGTGCAATTATTTAATTACTCAGTTAGCGTTTAAATCTATTATATTTGTAAAATTCATACTTATTTCTTTTATTTTTGGATTGTTTCATTGTCCTTTTATTAGTTAACTTTATATTACTCAATATCTTATTTTAATTTCACGTTCTCATTTATTTAAATGTACAAGTCCATATTATTTTTCTTTTCTTTTTTTTTAATAGGACTGGCTTTCTCCTCCTTATTATTTTCTGAACTAACTATAACTGATTAAAACTTATGATCGGCTCTCTACTTGCCTTATTATTCTTCCTTATTAAGTTAATTAGTTTATTCATTTTATTTACTATTAACATTCTCTACTTATTATTTATTTTCTATATCTTTTGTTTACTATTCTTATTATTCAATCTACTATGATTAATTCGATGCTGCATCAATTTTTGGTTACTAAGCATCTATTTATTATTACTATAATTATTGTTGCTATTATTGTTATTGTTATTATTATTGCTATTATTCATATTATTATTGCTATTACTATTATTATTATTATTCTTACTATTATTATTATTCTTACAATTATAATTATTCTTATTATTCTTATTGTTATTATTCTTGTTTTTGTTATTATTATTATTTTTACTATTACTAATCTTATTCTTCTTTATCTTATTATTATGATTCTTAAATTATTTCTTTTTATTATTATTCTTAAATTGTGTCGTTTTATTATTTTTCCTCATTATTTTAATCGTTTTCTTATTCTTAGATTTTAGTTTCATCAACCTATTAAATTATTTCATCAGATTTAGTCCGAGTTATTATAGCTGTTGATTCGATAGGTTTTTTCTGCTCCTCTATGGCTTGAACATTTTATTAATCTTCAATATTTACCTTTTATTCTATAATTTAATGTTATTATTATTCAAGTTCTGATTTGTGTTCATCTACTTATTCATCCTACTCTTTGGATTGCGATTACTCAATAGATTCTGTTGCTTTTTGCAATTCCTATTATTCAATTAATTATTAATTTTAGAGAATTTTGATTTCTTCTTATTCTCTATCCTATTTTATTATTTAAGATTCAACTGATTTATCATTTAATTGCTCTTATGCTATGTCTTTTATATTGTCTTTTCCTTCCTCTTTTAAAATTTCATCCTATTGCACCTATTGTAGAATTTGCTCCTATTGTTCATCTTTAGGATTTTCATCCCCTTACTATTCTAATTCCTATTCTTCAGCCTCATCTGATTCATCCTCATCCTCACTTTCTCCAATTTATTACGTTTCCTAATCCTTCCATATACCTTTGCCATAAAATCCTTTAATGACAGTCAGAATTATATCTCTTTATGAATTATCTGCGGCTTTCATTTAAAATTGATTTGTTTAATCTACTCTTAGGATGAAACTCTCGCTAGTCCCTTGCTTAGACGAGCATGATGGATATTGTGCTTGCAAGGGAACTTGAATATGATGAATAGTTTGATCATTCTTTTTTAGTTCTAATTCCATATTTTTAAGGGTTATTTTGAGTATGCAATTGATTGGCAATTCTGCTTCCTTTTTAATTAATATTTTAGTACAATTTCAAAATCTTTGCTTAATATTTATTCTAAAGTGACAAATACAGTCATTTTCTCATTGTCCAATAATTCGTCGATTTCTTCTTGAATAGTCTCATCCTTAAGCAATGGCCCTATTTCTAATGACTTAGGCATTCCTTCATATTGTCTACCCTCTTTGATAGGCACAACTTGGATCATGAACTTAGAACCAACATCCTCTATACTAGGTTGATAAGAGTTTCCTGTTATTCCCAAAGTATTGAAATCATTGCTTGGTGAGATCTAAAACCACTTGATGTCAGTTTCCAACTTCTCATTATCTTCTTTTACTAAAATACAGTTACCAACAACAGAGATGGCTTCTATTACAATCCTATCGCTATGAATCTTTCCTCCATTAACCTGTAGATTAAAGAAATTTTCATCGAAGATGATTTTTTTAGTTTCCTTTTTCTTCTGAGATCCATTGAAGAACGAAAAGAAATCATTTTTTTTTTCATTCATTTTTATTAATTTATATTTTTATATGAATTGACATATCACTTCTGCTTTTAATTAGATATAAATAACTAAGCTATTAACAATACTAAGATAATTATATTAAATTTAAATATGGGAAATTTTATAGAAACACTTTCAGATCCATCATTTAAGAATCTATATCATCATAATGAATATTTCACAATCAAAGATTTCAATGAATAATATTTGAAAACATTTGAGTAAAATTTAGAAATATTCTAAAAGCAAAACCAAAATTGATCAATTCTACGCATCATTTGACTTTCAAAATTACATTCTACACAAAAAAGCAGAAAATCAAGTGTTTGTAGATCTAGGCAAAGTTATTAATGCCAATTGGATATTCTAAAGTCCAAAAATAATGTTGTTAATTAAAAAGTCATTTTTCACTTTCTATTATTATGAAGTGGCATTCCAATCAAACTTAAACGAATATAAATTATGTCTTAATACTGATGATTAACGACACTGCATTCAAATATTAAATTAAAAATAATTAGCCTTATATGAATTGCAAAGGGAAAAAATGAAATTTTCAGCTGAAGAGGTGAAAAAATTATGAAAGCTAGTTTGTTTATGAAAATATAATATTTAATTTTCATTTATCTCCCTTAAATTTACAATATTATTGAATGATCAAAAATCTAAGACGAACCAAAATAAGACTTATTATTACATATAAATTCACAGAAAATCAATCTTTATCTTCACAGCCATTTAAAAGAATCTTTCCAGTTACTTTATTAGTTTTCTTAGCTTCTTTTTAATTTATTCATGGGATAATCCTCAATAATGGTTTTACTAAGACATGATTAAATTATTGTGAAAGCCTGGGCAGAGATATATTAATTATTTTCTAAGTTTTCATCATCTATCTCGGAAATTAAGTGATTTTTGCTCATTTGGCTTAAGGGAGTTGAAAAGTAATCCTTAATATTATTCATAAAGTAAATTAATATGAAAAAGATTTTTCATTTTTACTTAATTATAAAAAAATCAAATTTCAATTGGATTCTGATTCAAATATTTCCAAATAAAAAATCTAATATTAAATTCTCATTGATTGCCTCAATCATAATATTTATTATTTTTTAATCAATCATAATTAATAAAATTCCAAATTAAGACTTATTTTTTGCCTGAATCTAAAGTGGAGAGTATTTTCAATCCCAACTTATTTCGCCCTATATATAGAGAGAGTGAAAATTAATTTTTTGTTAAATTTCAAGTTCATAATTCTCATTAACTTGAAATAAGTTGGCTCAGCATCTGATCTTTTTATTAATAAGATTTGTATTACATTATGAAAACAGCAATCAAAATCATATCAGTTTTGCTCTTTGCCATTGCTATCCTTTTACTATTAGCCATTATTTTCATTCAATTTATATACTTTCAAATTTTAGGCTGGATTATACAAGAATATTATACTTATTAATAACTTCATTCTATGGTCCTTATCTCTATATAATTTAAATTTAGATTCCATTTGAATCAGCAGATTCTTAATATACTTACAACTTCGTCGTTATTCACTATTAAGCAATTAATTTCATTTTGACTCAGATAAAAATAAGTGTAGTTTTTCTCTTATTTAAAAACAAGAATTAATTTACTCCAAGATAATCAATGCAGGTTTTACATCTTTAGGGTTATAGATTAATTTAATTTAAGTTAGTTTACTTTATTTTTTTGAGTAATAATAATGAAGTCATCTAATTTTATCCAAAGCTAGAGTTGATGAATTATTTAAAAAATGAAAATGATTTGCATTTTATTTTTAATTTTTTAGTGCATGAAATTAGTGTTTTAAAATCAATCTTTTGCTTTGTAGAAAATCGTTTTCAGTTGATTAATATCTTTGTTAATTTTTATCACTATAATATTACAAAAAAATTATTAATTTAGTATATATAAAATATTTTTTCTCAATTTTGTTTTCAATAGATTCCTTATAAATAATAATCGACATAAAGAACTTATATTTTAGAAAAAGAAATTAAATTCTGAGTTTCATTTCAAAGCCCATCTAAACTTAATTTATTTAATCAAAATTGCTGTAGAATTTCTCTTCTATTAATTATTAAACCACATTATAAGCATTATCAAAATTATGGTTCGATTTTGTATTATAATTATATTTCTATAAGCAGTTGGATCTTTGCAGAGTCAATTAACTAGAAAAAACCTATTTTTCAATAATTCTAAAATAAAAGAAGTCTTAATGTTATTTGTTCAATTATAATAGCATTCCTTCTGACTACCAGTAGGATTCAAACAATATTTAGAATTAAAGTGCATTTTAAGAATTCAATCATGATGTATATATCAGTGAATAAATAAGAATAAATGGTAGATGTTTAAAATTTTCAAGCTCTTCCAAAATAATTAATATTTTCTTTAGTAAACAATAATAATTATAAATTATAAAAATATGGGGTGTCTTTCTTCATCTTAAAAAGAAGAGGATGTTAGCATTGCTTTGTAGAGTTAGAAGAAGTTAAAGATTGTATTCATAGGATTAGAAGGGAGTGGAAAGACAGCAATATTATAATATTTGAGAAATGGAAAATTTACCGAAACTTAACCTACTATAGGTTTGAATGTTGAGACAATTTAATATAAACAGAGATTCTATTTGATTTTTGATGTTGGAGGGAAAGTGCGAACATTGTGGTCTCATTATTATGATAATTTGGATGGGTTGGTTTTTGTTGTTGACAGTACAAATCAGGAGAAATAATAAGAGATCTAAAAAGAATTAAAAAAGTTAAGCGAGGATATAAAAACAAAGGTAATTAACCAACTAATCTAGATAGTGTTATTAATGTATCTGAATAAATCAGATTTACAAAATTCTTAGACCATGGAATTTGGAGATATTCCATACTCAAAATCAGATGTGATAATCCAAAAATGCAGTGCGAAATCAGGTGAAGGAATCTGGGAAGGTATTGATAAAATGAATGGATTGTTGGATCAAAAATTCTAATCTTGATAATTTTATTTAATTAATGTTAACGAACAACTAATATACCTAACATCCAGTTCAATCTGTTCTATACTAATAATAGCTTTAAACTAATCAGCGACTTCCTCTTTAGCAACTTTAATAACCTGTCTAAATGAAGTTAATATAACCTCAACCATCAATGATATTTTAGCAATAAGCAGCTTAGAGTCAACTATATACATAATCAAATCAACATGTTAAAACTATCTAATAACACCATATGTAAAAAACAAATCAAGTATTTTAGGCATCATACTCATGAATATAAAATCCCTCAATATTAGTAAGCAATTGTTTCTGCTCCGTAATAATCCATTGTTGCTGCTCCTCCTCCTCCTTAATAACCTGAAATTAATGAGATGTTTCATGTTGAAAGAGAGTTATAAGTTCTTTCTGTAGAAGATGTAGAGGAACCTTGGAAAAAGAAATGTGTTGAATTAGAAATTAAAATATTTGATTTGTAAACTGAATTAGGCAGATTTAAAAATTAAGGATAAGAATTGAAAGTTACATCAAATGAGGAATTCCAAGTAAGAGAATTGGAAGCTAAAATCAAAATGATGAAGGATATTGAGGACGCCTTAAGAAAAGAAATAGAAAGCTAATAAAGTGAAATTGATTCTTGGAGATAGAGATATTCCAAATTGCAATTAGAGTTTTAATAATTGTTATAAGGAGGTGAAGAAGTCAGATAGTTAAGAGATGCTTTAGCCGAAAAAGAAAGGCAAATTTTGAAATTAGAGAATGCAGTAAATTCTTAAAATGTGGAAATGCAAAATTACATGAGATTAATTCAGTAACATTTAAATTTTAATATATTAGAAATAAAGACTAAGAAATTGCATAGTATAAATAAATGATCCATCAATTAGAATAGGAAATGAGTGAGTATTAATAAACTACTGAAAAAATGAAATATTATTCTAATGAAGCTGAAATTTGGAAGGAGAGATTTATGAAAGCCAATCAAGATTTTCACACTGCCCAAGAATAATGGATGATGGCTTAAGCTGAATTAGATTCTTTGAAAAAACAAAAAACTTTTACTACTACTGAAAAAACTACTACTGTTTAATAAACTAATACAAAATAAAGCAAGGCTGCTGCCAAATAGTATTGAAAATTATAATATTATTCTTATTTTTTTGAATCAACTTCCTACTCTCATCACATTAATCTAATTCTGATATATTCTCATTAATTAATCTAGGATAAAATTAAGCTACTTCATTGATAAATGCTATAAAAGAGTAAATCTATCCTTCATATTTTCTCATTATATGAAAAATAGTTCCTACATCAAACAAATTAAACCTTTATTCATGAAATAAAAAATATTTTACTCAAACTTATTCATGATTGAAGAGTTACTTTCTTCAATATAGTTTTACTAACTATTTAATATTAAGAATTATATTAATTCACTTTATTGCATATATATTACTAATGAAATTTATTTTATTATAAATTTGCTTATTCAATATTTAAATCATGATATTTTTTTTTCTCAAGCTTCCTATTTAAGTACAATATTTAAGAATTTAAATATTCTCAATTTTGGTATTAATATATAAACATATGAGATCATATCTTAAATCTTCAGTTAGCATTTAAATTACAATTATATCAAATTTGATTAGCTTTTTATGATTTCCTTTGTTCTTTATTGTTTGACATTACAATAAGCATCTGCTGATTGTACCACCACTGATTCAGCAAGTTGTGAGGCAGAGACAGGTTGTGGTTGGTGGTCAGAAGAAGGCTGTTACAAATGTTCAGATTGGGATTAATCAAATTGTTAAAATGTGTGCGGATGGTACAATTTAGCCTGTACAAAATGCACCAGCATACCAAATACTTCATGCCTTTCAACAGGATGTGGTCTTTCCTTTAGCAATTAGTGTATAAATTGCGGAGGATTAAGCACTTCAACCTGTTCTAACTATTTTGGATGCTATTTATCAGGTGGGGCTTGTTATGCAAGTTTATTTAGGACTTAAACTGATTGTGTTTCACCATATGAATGGGTTGATTCAAAATGTT
Source organism: Paramecium tetraurelia (assembly GCF_000165425.1). Classification (NCBI taxonomy): domain Eukaryota; phylum Ciliophora; class Oligohymenophorea; order Peniculida; family Parameciidae; genus Paramecium; species Paramecium tetraurelia. The sequence goes on from NW_001798964.1 coordinate 33,421, forward strand.
AAATTTAAGCTTGTTCTTCATCAAAAAAATCAAATTGCATATGTGGAACATCTAGCTTAGTGGTTTGTGGCTCATCAGAAGGATGTAAGGATATTGCAGCCTCAACTGGAGTGTGTAAATAATATTGTGCTTAAAATTTAAACTCAAATTCATGCTAGTGTGGAACAGACTAAGTAGAATGCCTAAGCTCTCTACATACTGTGTGGACATCAATGCTACATCAGGACAATGTAAATAGGCATGTTCAGGATCAACAGTGTCTGATTGTATATGTGGAACCTCAAGTAAATCCTATTGTGATTCAACTAAATAATGCTAGAGTAATTCATGTGTATCTGTTGCGAATTGTTCTTCAATTAACTAAAATAACTGTTCATGTGGTAGTTCATCAAAACAAAATTGTGGTTCAACTACTTATTGCAAAGATCCAACTGCAGCCAGTGGAGTTTGTGTTAATAAATGTTAAGGATCAACTGTAAATAATTGTATTTGTGGATCTTCAACAGTATCATATTGCAGTTCAACATAAAGATGTGAAGATAATATGGCTAGTTCAGGTAATTGTTTGGATATATGTACTACTAATTTTTAAAGTAATTGTTCATGTGGTTAAAGTCAATTTAGTAATTGTAATAATTCTAAATATTGTGTGAATGCTTCTGCTTCTAATGGGTAATGTTATGATAATTGTACAGATAGTGTTAGATCATCTTGCATTTGTGGAATTGCAACAAAATAAGTTTGTTCTAACTAACAAAAATGCCAAGATCCAACTTCTAATGATGGCAATTGTATTACTATACCAAATTGCATTAATAATTTTGATAACTCTTGTTTATGTGGTATAACTTAGGTTTCTTAGTGTTCTTAATCTACTTATTGCACTAATGTATCTGATTCAACAGGAGTTTGCATATAAAATTGTAATCAAAATTTAAAGTCTAATTGTATTTGTGGTTCAGTTAATAAACTTATCTGTTCTAAAACTTAAGTATGTTAGAATCCTAATGATATGAATGGATATTGTATAGAAAAATGCGTTACGAATTTATAAACAAATTGCTAATGTGGTAACTCTGTTACTCCTTTTTGTGGTTCAAATGAACATTGCCATGATGTTTAATAACTTACAGGTAACTGTGTTAAATAATGTAATTTATTTGAAAACAATTGTGTTTGTGGAACATCATATTATTCACAATGTTCATCTACCACATATTGTTCATCAAAATCAGAAGGAATTTGTTTAGATTACTGTTCTTACTAATCTTCCAATTGTATTTGTGGAAACAAAGTCAAATAGGTATGTTCAAATGAAGAAAAATGCGTTGATCCAAATTCAGATAATGGAATTTGTAATTAAGGAACTTGTACATTACAATTTTAATCAAATTGTACTTGTGGTTTAAGTAATCAAGCTTATTGCAATAAGAATTAATATTGTTTAGATTAGACAGCACTCATTGGAGTATGTTATGAAAAATGTAAGTAAAATTAAAATAACTGTTTATGTGGAATAGATTCTATAGATATATGCCATGCTTCAACATATTGTATATTGCAATCTAAAGGTGTTTGTATGTCAGAATGCTCTTCAACTAATTATCAAAATTGTTTGATATTATCTGAAAACCAAAGCTTGTCTTGATTAACTTGATACTATCTATAATGATCTTACTGCAAAATGCGTACCAACTTGCAAAGAAAATGGTTAAAATAATTGTTTTTGCGGTAGTAGGGAGAATGGTTTAGATGTAAAATTAATTTGTTAATCTGGCTTTGAATGCTAAAATCTTGGAACAAAATAAAGTGGTTGTTAAGAGAAATGTACAACTAGCAAAACATCAAATTGTTATTGCGGATAAGAAAAGTCTCAATATTGTAATCAAAATTAGACCTGTTTAGATGTGACTTAATAGGTAGGAACATGTAAATAACTTTAACTATTTCAAATGCTGATTTTTCTACCAATTTACAAATAGGGCTTTTTGCAATATTCTGCCTATTAACTATTATTTGAATTTATATAAATCCATTAAGTATATAAACTATTAAAAAATTATTAATTGTCTTAGATGATTATAATCGAAATTGTTCAAGAAAAGGATTTCTTTAGGAATTACAATGAAATTAATTTGACAATTTTATAATTTCGTAATAATTTACATTATGAATTGCACTATAAAATACTTAGTGCAATTTTATGCCAGAAATTGTGTTATAATTTTGCTGAATAAATTCTACTCTCATTTAATAGTACTATAATTGTTCAAGGCTTTGGCATAATCCGGATTTTTACTGTTTCAAATTTGAATCTAATTATAATTTATACATAAGTAGGTACTTCTAACCAAGAACACTATATAAGATACTATATACTATTTCTTTATTTTTTGAAATAACCTGAACTCTGTATATGATATCATGGGGAAAAAGAAAAGTTAAGATAGATGAATAGAAAATTTATCCAAAATATAGGAAGAAATAGTAGTAATTCAATCAAAAGAGAATGATATATTAAAGCAATAAATGGAAAAAAGAAAAAAATGAGTTCTTCATTAAGATTTATAACTCTTGAATCGATAATATAAATGTTAAATAAATTTTATATAATAATATAAAATAATAAATAATGGATAAGAGATTTTACAAAACTTGTTCAAAACATGCTTATTATTAGTATATTAATAGATATGATCCAAAATTGTTAGCAACATACTAGACTGGGTATTATCATGGAATCGGCAGACAGTATATTTTCTTATTTAAGTTAAAGAGGGTTATTCAAAACATTAGTTTTGAGATAAGCAGGTGATAGCATTGGAATGGAAGAAGATCACAGTTATACATATAAGATGCATGTTATGGCTATGAACTTGATGTATAGAAGTGGTTGGGTATTATTTGCTTACATTTTAATTTGGAATACATTTTTATTGGGAGATCCTTGTTAAGTATATATTAGTATCTAATGAATAGGTTTTTAATACTTCATACTGGGACTTAGCATGCAAACCATCAGGAGATATGGATTACAATACAAGATATGAAATGTTGTATGTTCAAGACAGAGTATTAAGATTCTGATCCATTAAATATAAAATGTTATTATTATTTTAACCATTTGCTCATTTGTTTTAGCTTCCACTGGAACCTGGAGGCCAAGTCAACTATTCTCCTCCAATTATATGAAGATGAAGATGCCAAACGCTCTGGCCTCCATTTTCTCCATCATTAATGACGACTCTGAATCCTTTCTTCAATTCATCAACTAATTCAACGATCTTAGTGACGGTTAACAATAGATGGCCTAAGACTTCCTTATTGTGTTCTTAAGCCTTCGATAATTATGTCAATCCATTTCGTTATTTTGGAATCAACAGAATATGCACAGGAGCCTATGGATTGACATCATGAAAAGCAAGGCACTAAATAAAGTTAATTTTTACTAGATCATCCTAATAAACGATGTTTGCTTTTATCTATCCAGATACGATTTTATCAAAGATTGTGACTTCAGCGTCCATTTATAATTAAATTATATTAATCAAAGCTTAATTTAATATTAATCATTATACTCTTTTATTTATTAATACAAGCTATCTTAACTTTATTCGTCATCTAATTATTTTCTTTGGCAGAAAAATAGAAAATCTCCAGGGATTTGTAAGTTAAATCTTCTTAAAAGATATGGAAATGCTCCATTGACAATAAATCCTGCTCCAAAGCACAATGGAAGTATCTAAAGATCATAATAATAATACTTTGCATATCATCTGTAAAACCACAGAATTAGACGAAATGAATAAGAAGGGTATTAAAATTACAAAAGGAAGTAATAATAGGAGGAATCTCTTAAGATGGTATAATGTTGAAAGCTTTTTCTTCCACTTATTAAAGAGCCCTTCTTCATAAGAACCCTACACTAACACAGCACCAACTAATAATCCAGTAATTAGAGCTCCTACTCCTGTAAACTAAAAACAGGAATTATATAATATTTAAGGGGATTCCTTAGTGTAATGAGTTGATTTGCATTCATTGATTCTTGCTATCCATTTACTCATATCGTTTTTATCATAATAGTATAATGAATTCATTTTTAATAATCCCAAGGATAATCCCAATAAAACTATCAATAGGAAAAATGCCATAGGAATAATATGATTCATTTCCTCTAATCTACTCCTTTTGGGATTTACCAAATTTAATATGTATCTAAATTGATATTTTTTGATTAATACTCTCTTAATGATGCATGAATTACAAAAATATACATTAAAGTTATATATAGGCCCCAAACCCAACCAAGGAGTACTTATCCTAAAGAATGAACTCCAAGAAATACTCTAGATATTCCAGTCAACACTATGCTTAAAAGGATGAATAATATTAGGATCACTTTCATTGCAATTTTAAATTTAGATTAAAGATTGGTATTTACTTAGTATTAACTATTCTTAACTAAATATTCTTATAATTGTTACTCCTAACTCTGAATTTTTCTCAGTATATATTGTATACCCTGTAGGAGGTTCTACTTTCTCATTATCTAATGTAATTTAAATGAATACTTACTATCTTAAAAATCAACCTAAATTCTATGCCTTCTTAGTTATCTAATTGATGGGAAAAGCAACACAGGCATAAGAATAAGCATAACAATAGAGTTTTGAGAGTGTCCCGATGGTTTACCGTAGTCTGAGTTGCATTTTAAACTACAATATTATTTTTAGGTACCTCCTAATTTCAGGTTCAATCATGTATGGTCTTGCTTAATGGTAAATGTTTTTTAAAATCTCATTTGTTGTTACACTTGTTATTACAACACCCAAATAAAGCAATGCATTTAATTTATTGTCGTCATATACGAAACAATAAAATGCTGCTATTGGTGGAATGATGACAATGTCTGAGAAGAATTCATAAAATAGCTGCTCGAAAAGAGGAATAGTTTTTTGCATTGATATCGCAAACGACTTGCTAACATCCCAGAGTTCATCATTAAAAGCTATGTCTATCACGATGTAAGCAATCAACAGAGTAGTAAACACTATTGACAATATTATTTTATTCATTTAATTATTACGTGCAAAAATACATATTGCTATTTATAATATGAAATAGCATCATATTGTATAATGTGTAACTTTGTCATTAATTAAATGTTGTTAGGTTGAAATTCATTTCAATTCAACCATCTCTATTAGAAATAATAAAATTATGTATAATCATAATAAATGTATTACTTAGACATTATTTAAGAAGATACTTTTTATTAGAATAATATAAGGATATATTTATTATGCAAAATTTAGATCCCCTTTCTATAACTAAATTTAATAATATTTCAGGTTATAAATGGTTATCAAATGAAATTTTAATTATAATATATAAACAAAAATAAATGACTAAAGAAGAAATTAAAGAGGTGGTTGAAGTTATCTTAAAAGATAAGTTAGGTTAAATTTGGTCTAAAATAGCAAATCTTGAAGAAAGGTTTTAAATTTATGAGAGATAACTAACTTAATAGCAAAGTGATGTTTAAAAAAATGCCAATAATTAGAATGGCTAAATTCTTCATTTGGGGAAGAAATTTAATGAGTTGATCAAACAATTATAAGCAGCTTAGGATGCAGCTAACTAAGTTGTAGAAATGACTGAGCGAAAAATATAGGAAACTTAAAAAGTTAAAAAGAATTAGCAGAAAAAATTGGAAGAGTTATATAAAAATTAAAATTTACAACAATAAATAAATTCAGGATTTTCATAATTAATTAAAAGTTAATAACAATAATAGCAATAACAACAGCAATAACAATAACAATAATAATAACAACAGCAATAACAATAATTATAACAACAGCAATAACAATAATAATAGCAATAACAATAACAATAATAGTAATTATAATAATAATACTATTAATTTTAAACTCAATAAGGAGTACCAGAAGGCATGGTATTTAGAACAAGAAATGGTACTAAATATCATCTTAGAAATTGTGAGCATGTGCAAAAATATTAAACTTTAATGATAACTATAGAATAGGCTCGAGAATAAAATTTGACTGGCTGTTTGAATTGTAAATCATGACTTAAATAATTTTTTTAATTCTATTAAAAAGGTCTTATTAAAATTTAGTTAAATAGACTTCATTCCATATATTGAGGTTTTTGTTTTCCAGTTCTAAGAGTGCATCCAGCACAATGCAATAATGCAACAGCAGCATAGATTGGTCCTTTTTTAAGTAAATCTGATCTAAATGCTATACCCATATATTCGCCATTTAATGCGAAGGAGAGTGTACCTAAAGTAATTAAAGTTAAGAGTACCATTAAGCATGTTTAAGCAAACTCCAAGAATTCCTTCTTTTTTGAATCTTTTACCATAAGTTTATCCAGATGCATTGCTTCCATTTCTTAATTATGCTAATCCATAATAAGCGAAGCCTTGATTTAAGTCGCAGAAAGCAGCATTCAAATTAATGGCATTTCCTTAACAAACTCCAATTTTTAATTCATTTTCAGTTTTAGCATCTGCTTCAATTTCCCAATAATGAATACCAGTTTCAAATCCCTAAAAATGTTAAAAATTGTTTAAATACCTGATCTCCCAAAACTGTTCTGAAAATGTATGAACTTTCTTTAAGGAAGACACTAGAATCACCATTTAACAATTAAATGCCTGTGCCACATTTGTTTTTATCCCATCTAAAACTTGGACATCCATCAACACTGAGAACGGGTTGTATTGCAGGTTATTTATTTTAGGATAGAAAGCCTGATACTTATCCAGATCCTGTTAACTTCTGTTGAAGCTTCTTAATAATATCGTATTATTTTTTAGGATCCGACACATTTTCAAACAATTGCACTGTCAACTCACATAGTATGCTGCAATATGATGTTTAACTAAAGTTGATTAATAAGATTACTATTTCTCTTCAGCAGACAAAAACTCTTTACAATTTTCATGATTTAAACATTTAACTTTAATACATTGATTTTGATGTTATTCGATATCTATAATAGAACACAATTTTTTGCATTCAGGATTTGAGCAGAATAATTACAAGTTCTTATAAACCTTAAGCATTGCTCCTTAAATTTTAATATACTTAGGAGTATTATCTGAAGAATTTGGTGGATATCCACAATCTGAGCTTTTGCAAGGAGGCTTTGTTGCCACACAATCAGAGCAGTACATTTAACCACAAAAATTGCATTCATATGGGTCTTTTACTACTTTATTGCAAACCAAACATATCAGATGTTGTTGAGGTTGAGGCTAGAATCGATTAATGTCGTACCCAGACATAATTTATTTTGTTGAAATTAATTAAAATTTGTATTCAATAATTCATTTAAATTTCGAATGTTTGTAATTCTGATAAAAGCAATTCTATATAAATTATACACTAACTTTAATGAAATACTATATAAAGACTTCTCCTGACTTCTCTGCACTTTAATAAGATACTAAAAACTCAATATAAAGCTTCAACTATAGTTATTTTGGGTTTCATATTTTAGAACACCTTTCTCATTTTGATGAATGTATTACTGATTTGTACTTGTCTTAGTTATTTATAGTATTAAAATGAAACTAATCTGATTTGATTTATAAATTACTCTTGTAGAAAATTTAAAACAAACAAACTAATTTATTAATGGATATATAAAATTAGAAAAGAAAGAGCAAATTTTCATTCTCTCGAGCTCCTACTAATGAAAATTCTGGTGCTTTGCAATAATTGAAAAATAGGTTCAAAGGTAAGATGAGTTTCTATCTCTAGGACAAATGCTCTAATTAATTAATAAAAATGAGAATAAGGATTAAGATAAGTAAATTTAAGAGTTTTTGATTCGAATAAACGTTGAATTAGAGGAGGAAGATCTCAAATATATAAAATTTGATATGAGCTTGTATCATGAAAATTATATTGATGGTGAAATATTGGGAGAAGGATGTATTGGGTTAGTAAGAAGTGTTACAAGAAAATAAGATGGGTGTGAATTTGCATGTAAAATTGTAAAGACAGATGCTGAAGAGATTGTGAAAAATGTTATATTTGAATATTAATGTGATAGATGATTTTAGAATTTAAGAATCTTAAAAAATTAAGTCATCCTCACATTGTTGCTATGAAGGAACTGTTCATACAATGGAATGAAGGTTTCCAGAGCACAGGAACAGTTTTAGTAATAATGGAAAAGGTGAAGGGTAGAGAAATGTTTGAGGTAATACAAAAGTAAAAGAATTATAGTGGTAAATTATGATATAATTTTAGAGTGGACTGCAAGAATATTATTTGAGTAAATCTTGGTGGCGATAAAATATATGCATGATAATTATTGTTGTCATAGAGATTTGAAACCAAATAACATTCTATGTGCAGAGGATGGTACTTCAATTAAGATTACAGACTTTAATGTAAATAATAATTAATACATAAGGTTTCAAAATTTACTGACGGCTATAAAGAATTCACTAATCTCAACGACCATGGTAAAATCGAAATGTGGACATACACAGGTACTGTTGCATTTTCTGCTCCTGAAATATTCTCAGGGGGATTGTACAAGTAAATTATATTTTGTAATCAGTGAATAAGTTGATCTGTGGAGTGCAGGAGTAATATTGTATGTGATGTTAAGTGGTGAATTACCGTTCAATTCAGATTATCTAAATGATCTTATTGATTAAATTTCAAAATGCAAATACTAAATGGTTGGTCCAATTTGGGATTAAATTTCACCTTAAGCCAAAGATTTAATATAAAATTTGCTATAATTAGATCCACTTCAAAGATTAACACCTGAATAAGCTCTAGATCATCCATGGATTAAAAATGTACAAAACAAATCAGAGATTCCAAGGGATACTTTGGAAAAAAACATGGCACGATTCTTAAATCAAAAAACAAATAATGAATCAGAATTAAGCGCCAAGAAGATTAAATAAATCTGTTTCTTATTTGGAGCTGGAGAGATTTGGAAACGTCACTCTTTGAAAAATTCATCAGTTTCCAAAATTTCTGAGGATCTCAAGAAATTTAAATCTATTGATATTTCAACATATAAAAAGGAAATACAAGTGACAAAGGATTAAAATTCGAATCATGTATATCATATAGATTATCCATTTAGTGATGATTCAGATTGAATTATTATTTTTATAATTATTTTATATTTTCAAATGTGGAAATTTGCAAATTACTCCATCTCCTTTCTATATTACTCTTGCAAATATTGATCCAAATCGCTTGGACTGATTGATCCCTACATTTTGATATCACTTTCCTTAATCTCGAATCCACTTTCGCTATCATATGATGAATAGGGTAAACTGTTATCTGCTGGAGCAAATGGAGAAACAACTCCCTTTTAATCAGGAATTGGATCCTTTTAAATTACTGGAGTAAGTTAATGTTCAACCACATCAACAGGCATTTCACTTTCAGGATCATATTGAGTATTTTCTTTTCTTTCATTCTCTTGACTCGACATATAAGAGTCTTCGTCATTTAAATGCTATTCCTCAAGTGTTTATCTCTTCAATCTCTCATATTCTTCTTATTCTTTTCTGTCCAACTCTTCCATTTATTCTGGAGTCAATGTTTGTTCTTCATCAATTTATATTACTGCTTCCTCTTCTATTTGAACCTACTTTTACTCATGAACATTGATTTCTTAAAAGCCTTCTTATTAAACATCTTGTTCCTGATTCAATGAAACATCATCATCAATGTATTGCACCTATTTTTGAATCAAAGCTTATTTTTATCCATTCAAAATATGGCTCTTCTTTTGTCTCAAATGTTGAGCTGATTGAGCCATACATATTAGAATAACTATCAGAATCACTGTTCTCATTAAAACGGATTATTATAATATTGTTAATATTCCAAAAAAAATTAAAAATACAATCTCTATTATTCAATAAAAATGCAGTAAATTTTCATCAAACACTCATAAACTAATCCTAAAATAGACAAAATTCTAAACCCGAGTGGTTATTCATAAAATTATATGATTATCACTCATTGATGCTCAAATCTATGAGTAATTAATTAATTTTATATATTCATTTCCAAAAGAATAAATAATATTACTAAAAAGCATAAATATAGAATCTATATTTATTAATGAGGTTAATATCTGAATTCAGTAATTTATTTTATTATATTTGTTCTCATAATGAAGATAATATTAATTTTTATTTCAAATTTTATCAAGACTAATATAAAGGGAAATGGTATAAAATGATAATAAAAAATAAAAAAATTCTCAAAAACACCTGAAATTCATTATTATTATTATTATTTACATGAATTTGAATTTAAATATATCAATTTAATTTAACATCTTTAAAATTTGAATCTCAAATTGTATTTATTATTTAGATAGCAGTTTAATAAATTAAAACTAGAATATATTAAATACGTAGAATTGACATACTAGTATTGCGTTAACAAGATATTTGAAATAAAAATGATGTTTTAGGAGCATTTTGGCATTGACTTTGAAGTATATTCATATAAGATAAAAGATTAGAATTATAATTTGTATTCGTTTTTAATAATAATATAAAAATGAGAATATTGATTTTAGTTCTATTGAGCATGGTAGTATTTATATAGGATGTTAGGCATTATGCAAAATGGGCACAGATCCAAAGATTGTATTGGCAGAAATTGATGATCATCATATGGGGAAAACATTCTTGAATGCAATCCAAATCAGTTTGGCAACAGGCTCACCTGTACATGAGATTTAGAGCTATATAAACAATATAAGGTATATAATAGGCTTGATAGTAGATTCATGTTGGAATAAGAATAAAAGGATGCTGATCTTTATATCCAAAACACACAAGCATCATGCAATAGATTGTTGCACGATTTTTCAACTAATTTGGCCTATCATTAGAGCCAATTGAAAGCTCATTAGAAAATTGTGGAGGTTAATGTTTTATATATAAATTAGGAAAACACAAATAATCTCTAAAGATCTCTAAACAAGATTGCAGAAGTCTCAGTTGAAATTGAGGAGAACACCAAGAAAACAAATGCAGGATAGAGCGAAAGAGATTTACAATATGCTGAATTTTAATCAAAGATTAAAGATCATACAGAAGCTATTGCTGCTATTGATGAAGCATATGCTCTAATTGAACATTTATCTAGTGGTTCATCTTTCATTCAAGTTAAGGGAAGATTCAATAAAGTCTTATAGAGATTATAGAAGTAAAGCTCTATTGCAATTTCTTAGTTAATCAACTGGATTATTATTCTAGCCAATTCTTACAATGATGACCTAATTATCATCAAAATCAGATTCAGACACTGCAAAGAAAGTCTTATAGTTATTGGCCAATTTGAGAGTTCAAATTGTTGAAAGTAAAGGAAATGACGAATCAATTGAGAAATAATAAAGTCTCAATTGGTAATAATTCTTATCAGATTTGACAAACGAGAAAAACACATTGTAATTATTTATATTTACATCTATAATAGATCAGATCAAAGATAGAATTTAGAATAAGCAATTTTAAATTATTAGAGTATCATTGAGGAATCTGAAGGCAAGGTTGAGTATCATGCAGCTGAGGTTGAAAGAAATTAGGTAATAAAATAATTTAAATAATAAGAGCAACTTAGAAGGATAAGATTAATGGTGTAGATAATAATAAGACATTTATTAGATGGAAACTTAATCAAGAGTTTAGAGTTAGGATTTAATTTCAAGAATATCAGATCACATTTAAGATAAGATAGTTACTCTTAAAGAATACTTAAGAGAAAGACTTCAGTTAAATTGAGTATCTAATCATTCAAAAATATAAAAACCCATTTTCAAACAATTTCAAATATTGATAATTTATTAGAAATATCACTGACAAGAACAGTGTTATTTCCAATACTCTCTATCCAATTAGGCTTATCTTTTATTTTTGCTCTTAACACTTAAACTGATTGATTCCAAATAGCAAATGTCTGATCATTTGAAATTGTAACTATTTTATCATTTAAATAAGTGGTTCTCATCACTTTACTTTTATGAGCATCTATGACAAATTCAGGAATTGGTGGTTTCTTATTTTTCTTTCTTTTCAGTTGTTGTACTTTGAAACAATAGACTTGTCCAGTTTCAGTTGATATTAGAATTGAATTATCTTTAGAAGTTGCAGAGTATATGACAGGAGGTGAAACAGTTAAAGGTGCATATTACAAATGGATTGTGCCTTTTATCAAATTAAAAATAATACTTAAATCAAATTTGAAGAGTATCTTTGCTTGAGATGCCTATTAGAGTATTGGTTGTTCTTCAATTTAGTGCTTATATTAATAATCCCATAGAATAATTTTATAGTCGAATCCTGTAGATACATAGAGTTACTCTCCCTCATCTTGAATGAAATCTCCACTAAAACAAATCTGGATATTAGAAGTTTGATAAATACATTTTCATGTCCTTCTTTGAGAGTGGATTTAACATTGAGTTACCTATCAAAAATGGATGTACAACCACTAATAATAGAGAAGTATAATAATAATACGAGTCAAAGTTGGCAGAAATTAATTGCTATTGAGAATCAAAGGTTATTTAGTTGATTTCACTATCGTTTTCAGACTTTAAGGTACATGCTTTAACAATAATGTCTTATCTAATGTCAAACAATTGAATCTGAATAGTATATAATAAATTACTTCATTATTCCTAGCTCCATAGACTTAAGTGTCTGATAGTAAACAATTGGCAGTTTGAGAATCTTCTACTTTACCAAGATTGAATAATTTGACAGATGATTACAATCTTAGATCATATAATCTCATTGTTGAATCTTCGGATATGGTGAGGAAAAGGTTATCGTTTTGTTTGGATGCACTGATACCTGTGATTGGCTGTTGGTGAACTGGTATGAAATTCAAAAATACTATTTTTCTCTGAAAAGACAAGTGTAGATTTCTCTGTTATCATGAATTTAATAATTATGTTAAATAATATAATTTTAAATTTTAATGGTATATTAAAAAATAAATAGATGTGATTCTACTTGAAAATAGGTTGATATATAATTAATATTGATGAGAGGAGTATTAATATATAATTCAAAAACTGCATTATTATTTCTAACTTTAAATAAGTTTGATAACACTGCTTTGTTGTAAATATATCTATGGATTGATTTGCTTAAATTTCCTATGCTATATTTTGGCATATTTTAAATAGCAAGGCTAAATAAGATAATGAAATTAGGTTACTTTATTTTATGGATTGGTCTTCCATTTTCTGCCATTGAAATAATTATAGAAGTCTTTAAGGTATGACTTTGATTTGAGATTGATAAATGCATAACCAGGATTAACAGTACCATCAAATGGTAAATTGATATAATCAAATTTATTTTTGAATTTTGAATCAATTTCCATAATCAGCATTTCTTTAGTATAGTTCTATGGAATGTTTCTCATCATCAGGGTTGTTCTATTGTCTCCTTCAATCTATTATTGGTTTGATTACTTACATTAGTGATGTTGAAATCAAAAGATTGCTCACTCTCCTCTGATTTATCAAATACTCCTTGAATGAATTGCAATTATTCAGAATGTATGGGTGTTTGATTGCTGCTTATAAATATTTGAGACTCTAAGTCTAATCATCAAAGTTGTTACCATATGCTTCGAACGTGGTATTCAGAAAGTCATCAGATGTAGAGGAATCATCACTCTAATGTCCATCACTATCCTTTTGATTGAACTCATCTATCTCCTTAAACAATGACAATTTGTAAAGTTTTCTCTTCATAATTTAAATTAATTAACTACTTATTAATAATAAAACATTTAAATTATTTTTTTAACTATTATCAATTTCATGTAAAATAATAGTCATATTTTAAATATCCATATTGGAATGAGGAAACATAACTACACATCTGCTTTAGAACACAATAAGAAAATAATATTATTATTATTTATTATAATTAATTATATAAATGAATTGCGAGCGTCGTTCATTATTGGAAGTTGATAATAAATAATAAGAGTAGATGAAATAGAATCAAACTCAAACCCAATAAAAATTGAACCTTATACAAGAACCTAATATACAAACTTAAGAAGAGAATCCATCCAATAAATTGAAAGACATTCACAAAGAATATCGCAAAAACCAAGCATTTAGTAACTTTATCAAATGTCATGTCCCACTATTCTCTTAAGTGGAGAAGGGAGTAACTGTCAAAATGATCAACCATAACATTGAAGCATAAAATTCAGATGCTAATAAATTAGGTAAAGTGAAAACTGTGCAATTCAACCTACAAAATAATTATCTCCATTCAATTGTAAAGCATCCTAGTGAATATCTAACTTTGAATGAGAAGTTTAATTTACAAAGAAGTATTCAACAATATGCAATGCAAAATAGATTTGATTCTACTTCAGAAGAAGAAGATGATGATGTCGAGGATTAACACTCTGTGATTGAAATAGTAGTCAAAGAATTAACCTAACAACCAAAGAGCATTTTGAAGAAATAGCCTAAGGAATTTAAACATGAAACAGACGATGATGAAGATTATTATTAAAACAAAGGCTTGAGTTTTAAAGAAATAAGAAACCTAGAGAAGAAAGTTAAAGAACATGATTATGGTGTAGGGTTGGAATTACTCTAAAAATTAGGATTCAAATATGGTGAAGGTTTAGGAATTAATAGACAAGGCATTCTAGAACCTGTAATTCCTGTAAAAAAATAAGTATTTACAGGTACCTAATCAAATCAAAATAAGGCAAATGAGGAAGATTAAGTTTGGTTGTATGATCAACCTTATGAGACTAAAAATACAAAAAAGGCAGATAAAATATGGAGAAAAAGAAACTAGACAGACAATTAGCAAAATTCTTCATCATCATATTAATTAAATTCTAAAGACAATATTATTCAAGAATATTTAGATGAAGTTAAAGAATTGGCGTAGTCAGTCTAACATTTATTATTTAATAAATTAAGTAAATATGAAATCACTGAATAAATCATATAGTAAAAAAGAGATTAAACTATTAAATTAGAGATTGAAAAGGAAAAGATACTCAGCAATTTGGAAAAGCAAAAAGAAAGCATAAGAAAAAAGGAATCATTTTAAAAATATCTTCTCTTTTTTTAAGATGATGAAGTCTAAATATCTAATGAACCTTTTCCACTATATGAAAAATTTCTAGAATGCTTTATCAAACATCCTGATATGTTCATTTAATTCAACCTGATTGATGTGTTGATTAAACAAGGAGTAGAGGATATCACAGAAAATACTAGAAATTGGGAAGGACCACATACAGACATACTTGAAAATGAATTTAAATACATCAATAAAATTGTGTATTTAGGAAAAGATGTTTTTATTTAATAATAATAAATGGCTACTACTTCAAATAGTAAAGATTAAAAAATTCTGATTATTGATAATGTAATTTCAGAAAACGATTTCCTAAACTTAGAGACTATTGTTGATATACTAGTTAATCCTATAAAGTAAAAATTGATCAATTATATACATACCAAATATGATCCATGTTCAGATAATTTATTATTAGAAATGCTTAAGTTGTGGACCACTGACATCTAATCAATAGAAATTGAAGAATTTCAAGGTTAAAAAGTGGAACAACTTAAATTATTTAATGCCAGAATTATTGAAAATATCAGTAATCTACTTGTTCCAAAATTACTATAAACAATTTCTAATTGGAGTATTAATGACTCCTTTTAACTTCACAAAATTATACTTCCATGGATGTCTTCACGATTTAATAACTAAGAATTATCAGATCTATTGATTGAAAAACTACTATCTATTGATTTAGACAATTAACCTGATTTCGGATTAAGTGTTCTATCTCCATGGTCTAAACTTCGTGATATCTAATGGAATCAGATTCTTGAAAAATAAGTAATACCAAAAATGATTAGTTATATGTCAAGTTTAGATGCTACTAATTTTGATGATATCAAGAGAATTCTTCAGCATTTTGAACACATTCAAGATTACGCTGAGACTCTATTTGAACCTCTAATGGAGAAAATAAAATAACATGTAAGTTTGAGAATGGAAGAAAATGTGAGTTGCAGAGATCCAGGAATTCATCAATCAATTTTGGAGTATGATATTAAG
The DNA here is from genome assembly GCF_000165425.1 of Paramecium tetraurelia. Classification (NCBI taxonomy): domain Eukaryota; phylum Ciliophora; class Oligohymenophorea; order Peniculida; family Parameciidae; genus Paramecium; species Paramecium tetraurelia. Next base: position 49,601 of record NW_001798964.1, read on the forward strand.
TTATATTATTTAGGTGGCTGAATGGTTGGGAATTGATTCTCTAAGATTAGGTATTGAGTAAGTCCAATCTTCTGTCTGCAAAATTTAAATTGATCAAAGAGAAGTTAATTTGATGATCATTTACTAATTAAATTATAAATTACTGAAGTTCTGATATTATATCATAAAATATATATAAAAGTAATCAATCTGATTGAATCTCAAATTCCTTGAAGCATGATTTCCTTTTATTTTACAAATTTGAGTAACATAAAGATGGATTTAAATAATAAGGCTCCAAATGCTTTTATTATATTTGAGCTTTTAGTCTTGACCTGAAATTGAATATTTCTTCATCTTAGTAATGTAAAAATATAATAGAGGAATCTGCAAAACTTACTTTTCTCTCTCCATGCTATTACATTAAATCTATCTAATCTTCATCATCGGTTAAACTAAACTAATCCATTTTTTATTGCATTAATTCAAACTTAATTTTGGGACCTCTGCATGTAGTCATATTTTATAAAAGATAAAAAATTTTAATTTGAAACAATATTATATATTATAATATTCTCTATTATTAAATAGAAATTTAAGAGAAATCTCCATTTAGAGTGCTACCATTTAATCATCAAGAGTTGATCAAAATTAATTATAAAATATACTATTTTAATTTTGAGTTTAAGAGATAGCGTAATATTATTTGGATTCATATTTATAATTGAATTTTCAAATAATAATTATTATAATAATAATATATATTTTTATATTATTTTAAATAATTAAATGCCAATAATATTATTCAAACTGAAATTTAAAAATAATGGTTAATCTTCAATTTATTGACTTATAATTACATAATAAACCCTATGCTTCTATTTCAGATAGTTGGACAATCTCTAAATAAATACGTCAGCAAATATTTAATATTGACTGGTTATTAAAGTTATTTTTCATTAAATGAATATAAATTCATTTAAAATACATCTCTGATGACCTCATTCGATTAATTATTTAGTAAAAACAGAAATATTATGAAAAGGAGATTCACCAACTGATTAGTCAACAATGAGGAGATGATAAGAGACCAATTGGATTTATACTGTAAATAAATTAATATAGATAAGTATTCAAATAAAGATTATTAGGATATAGGCTATATTAACGTTGATATATAAATTTTGATATGTCCTCTAGTGTGTATAATTAGTGCCAAATTTATAAGATTTAAGAATAATAGAAATTATTAATTCATATATTATGATTATATAGCGAGTCTTTTTTTAGATATTGCTGATAATATCTCCTAATTTTTGATTAATTTATGACTTTAAAATGCAATTCAAGATTTTAGATAAACAATATTAATCTTAAAATATTCAAAATGAACTCTTCGCAAAGCTCATTTACAGATCTTAATGATTGGGCTTTAATTTACTAGAATCTCTAAAAAATCCAACCAGAACAATTATCTTCAAAGCTCAATTTACTTTTCAAAAATCTACCCGACTTTAATGACTTTATTAAACTTTATGAGTGTTGTAAAATAGACACAGGAGATCTTTGGAATCAAAATGAGGAACTGTTATTACAGTTAATAGTTTTGAGTCTCAATCCAAAATGTATGAAGGTAGTAGAAATTAAAAATTTAGAATCGATTCAATTGGGAGAGAGTGCAAAGGATGATGCCTAAATTTTGGAGTCTGCCAGAATTGTACTTTAAATTCTAATCTTTCTATAAACCACTTTTCCCAAGATAACCATGGTCAACCTTCGAAGAAAGAACGCTTTTACAGATTATTTTGTATATAAATCTCATTCACATTAGAAACAATTCTAGTCGCTGCAAAATGAAATGGAGTACTATCGCATATTAATACAATCGCACTTGCAAGTCTGAGATATAAAGAAATGCGAAACAATGTCGAGAACGATGGAATAATAAGTTGGATCCACAAATTAATAGGTAATCATATTCATAAAACATTACAGAGATCCATGGTCGAAGTCTGAAGAGTTAAACTTTCTACAATTGCTCCTTCAGAATGGACGTAAATGGACTGAAATATCAATGAAATTGTCTATGATTACTAATTAAAGAAGAAGAACCGAATTTGCTTTGAAACATAAATTCAAACAACTTAAGAAATACTATGGTAGATGATTAGTATATTTTTAAGGTTTGAGAGCCAAAAGGTTGTGTGATTTAAAAGTAAGTCCACATTGGAATATTTAGGAGGCTGACATGATTTCATACAAAATAGAGCTGCTTGAGGAGATCACTAAAAAGGGTCAGACTCAAAAATATTCTTTTTGTGAATTTTGGAGTTTTGATCATGAGTAGTGCTTAGTCTTCATAAAAAATGGTAGTCTGATGTAATTGTGATATCTGGGCAATAACATATTTATTATTTAAAATGAATTAAAAAATTTGAAAGATATTCAAGTTTCTGGGTTTTATATTCTCGCATTGCATAGCGATAAATTACATTATTGAAATATTATTTGGAATATGAACTTCCTCCATATTCAATCTTCTTAACTATCGACTGATGAATCATCTCACCCCTTAAATTCCAAATTAAACTTTGCGCAAATTCAAGCCGTAGATTTAAAACCATACAAGAAAAAATGGAGGCTACTTTTTCATCATGTTCCAAGTGCCAAAATTATAGAATCTATTTACTATGATATATAAGGTCAATCTGTTGACGACCGCGAGAGCAAAGAGGTTATCTTATTGCAATTCATTTTGTTGAATATGCAAGCTCCTTTCGACTTGAAATTGGTAATTTAAACGTAATTAGTCTTAGAATGAAGATAAATGGATTCATATTAGTGAACTGATGCCAACCCATAAATCTCCTAAAGAGTGGGCTTAAATTTGCCAAAAGTTTGTTCACCAATCCGCATACAACAACCCATGGTCTGAGAGTGAAGATTAATTGCTTTTAGAGATTATTTTGTAATGAAATTATACTCATTTTAGACAATACCAGAGGATGAGGAAGGGAAACAAATGGAGCAAAATTGCACGAGAACTAAATGAACGGAGTCTCAATAAGTGTATTCGCACACCCAAATAATGTAGAGAACGTTGGGGGAACAAGTTAGATCCATCCATAAATCGGTATGATTTTGAATTCATAATTTTAGTGATGAATGGACTGACGTCGAGGATCTACATCTTCTCTAACTTCTCTTGCAACTTGGACGAAGATGGGCTGATTTATCTATTCAATTATCACCATTTACCAACAATAAAAAAAGAACTGAATTTTCTTTAAAACATAGATTTAAAAAATTGATATCCAATTCAAATTGCATTGGTATTATTGTAATTTTATCAATTCTAGAATCCAATTCAATCAGAAGAACCAATTATTAAATTTCCTCCGATTGGGACAAGAAGGAAATCAATAAATTACTTTGTAAGATTTCTCAATTAGAAATGTACATCAATAAAGGAGAGGTTGACAACTTCTATTATCACCCTCTAACGAAGCAAATCCTACTCAATGAGTCAAACAAGATTGTTATCATAAAAGGGAGATCCAAAGTAGAATTGGATTTGTCAATTCTTTTTAATTCGACAAATTCAGAATCAAAAGATTGAAAAATTGAATAGTATTCATCATAAATATTAAATTTATTATCTAATTTTTGATATTCTAATCACCTCCTTTTTGAACCTACTTTATTTTGTTTCTCCTCTGATTATTCGAATGTTAAATAGAGGGAAATCCCAGAAATCAACAAGCAACAAGTTACCACGCAGGCAGCTCCAAACAAATACACATAAGAATAAGTTTAGGTTTAATCTTTTGCATCGACTGCCTTGCAAATCAAGTTAGATTCCGCACATTAGATTTATCCCAATTTATTTTTTATGAAATTCCCAAATACATATAGGCTTGATCCAAACTATTTCTATAAAAAAATCTTATACTGCTATTCCTTCCTCTGTAACTTTCACACTAAATGCTTCCTTAACATTTTCAATTTATGAATCATTTTCTGAGGGTGGCAATACTTTTTAGAATAATGAAGCCACAAAGGAATCTTTGTTAGTTACGTGGATCAGAACATTATGATTATTTTGATCCTTCAAATTAAATGCTTTGACCCATTAAGTCTGAATAATGTCTTTGTTGTATTCGTGTAGTGTTCCTTTGACGCAAATAAATTTCTATATTTTGTTGACTTTTGAATGCACATAGGATGTTGGGGTTAACTGTCTTTGGATAGATTAAGATTTTACTCAGAAGTGCCAATGAAAGAGATGTCATTGACTTAGACTAAGGGTCCTTCTTTGCCCTCCTTATTCAAAGCATCAATCAAATATTAATAATCAGATTTTCCGCCATCTGCCAATCTTTTTGATTCCTTTTTGAACTTTAAGTAATTAGTATAGAGTCTTTTATAGATCACATATCCTCCTGTTAATAATAGAGCATTTGCTAGTACCACTCCAGTCTTTATTAGTCCTTAAACACTCATTATTCTTATTATTATTAATCCAATAATCAAAGATTCTGTATTATAAATTAGCAAATTATAATACCGAATGTAAATCAATAACATATAGCAATGATTGCTTAATTAGAACAATTATTATTTTAAGTATTATATTTATGGAATCTTCATTAAAAACCTCAAGCAGAAGCAAGAAAGCCTTGAATAAAGCACTTTCAAAAAATTATGCCACTAAAAGTAAGAATTTCAAATGAGCTAGTCATTGATCTGCTCTCAACTCAAACTTAGCTCTGTCTCTTTGGTTCAATTGGTAAGAGCGACTCTCCCACCAGTCGAATGAGGATTCTAAGAAGCCTGAGAATACGAACTCAAGAGGATTAATAAAATAGAGTAAGTAAAAGCTTCGATCTAAAAATTGTTCGTCACACAAGATAATAGCAGAGACGCAAGAGTGGTATTGAGCCATTGTCTGAGAAACAAGTATCCATCTCGATTGATTATGTTCTTAGATGCATCTTGATTGTTTGTATCCGAAGACTCAGGTGTCGTAATAGCAAATACTATTAAATGAGATTTAGAAGACGAAGGAGCGAAAGAAAACCATTTTCAAACGCATGTCGAGTATCTTAATCAAACATCAGACAACGCTTCGTACCATTGGCAATCAGAACAGCACTAATAACCAAAGGAACAGTGAGTTGCAATTATTCATGCTTCAAGAATCCCAATAGCCAATTGATGAACCTGTCCTTTTGCAATCTCAGGAAGTGAAAAAGACGAAGCTTCGACAATTGGTAATAGACTCAGAACTCCCGAAGGTAGTCTTAAATATATCTCGAAAATGCAAGAAACCCTTTGCTTCGATTCAGAGTTATGTGAATCAAAAAACAGAGAAGCACCAATCTTAAAAAGATTTGGGAAGCAGCAACCCCTTTCTAAGTTATACATCTTGTCAAAGTCTTACAGAGATGAACACTTAATTTCATTCTAATTCTCCTTAGACTTAGAGAAAATTAGTATCTTTGAAAGCAGCTTGTCCTCTTCCAGAAATCAAGTTGATCTCTTCTGCTCGCAATTATACCAATACAAATGATATCAATTTTCTAAAGCAAAAGTGTAAGAATAGTATTTATTGTGCAGATTCACATAGAAAGAGGAGGATTGAGACTAAAGTATGATAAAATTTAATTAAAATTTTCATTTTTTTCATGTTAATTATTGATTTTGTGATTACCTAAAATATTGTTTAAAATAAAAGAATAAATAAATAATAAAAATGAATCCCTACAAGTATCAATCTTGTGACCTGCCAGATCATGATGCTGAGTACCTCAATATGGTGTGCATAGATGAGAAATGCAACAAGCGACAAATGTTGTGTTGCTATTGCTAATCGGAGCATCAAAAATGCAAGACCATCCCTCTGAGAAAGTTCACCAAACAATTTCAGGATCAACTAAATCAACTTACCTAGGAGACTTCCAAAGTAAAATACACTGAGTACTTTGATTCTCTCATTATTTTAGTCTGATACTATACTTTGATTAAATTGAAGCCACATTAGAATAGTCTCAGAAATTAATTAATGAAATATTCAATAAAACAAAATCAGCCATTCATGAGTACTTTTTCATCCATATCGATTTAGTGCCAAGAACTCAATATAATAAATGACTACTTCTGATGCCTAACCATAGAGTCAAGGCTGCATCCTACAAAAGTTCGAATCAGAACCATCCAAAGAAAACTTCTGTAAACTCCTGATTGAAATTGAGTCCTTCAAACCCAATTCTGATAAGTACTCATTTACACTCAAGAAAAATGCATCCAAATAATTGCCTCAATCTACTGAAAGTGTTGCAAATGGGAAGATCTATGCTTAACAATACTAAAGTGCAGCCAACACATTTACTGAATAATTCTTAAATCTCCATGAAGTTCTAAAGAGGAATATCACTAACTTTTTTACAAGTGCTCCCACCAGAGTAACAGAACCAGACAATGATGGCAAACGCTTTGATAAATTCAAGTCTGACAACATCTTTACACAAGTCTCTCATCCCAATCAATAATAATAACAACAACCTAAATCAATCATCTCAATCGAAGATGATATAGATCCTCCTAAACCAAACAAAGAATAGAAACCAAGTTAAAAAAAGAAACAGAATGATGTTGTCTCTCTGCCCTCCGAAGAGGATGGATGCACTCTAAGTTAATTCAAGCAATATCTGGACAAATCAACCGCCAATAAAAAGGAATAAGGCAACAAATAAAATACTAATCCAATCCCACAATAAAAGTAATAATAGTAGGAAGTGATACAACCAAAATAACCTGAAATACCTAACAATAAAGGTAATCATTTAGTAATACACCACTAGCATTGTCTTAAGATGACAATATTGGTGAGGGTGAGACTATCCTGAATGTTTAGGAATCTAAGGAATTTCAATTTATGTTTGAAGGCTAGGAGATTACCAAGTTGATCTATTTGAATAAGAATCTGATTGGAGGAATAGGTGGAACCAAGTGCATGATCTTTGATGTTTCACCTAAGGATTAGGAAAGACCGATAAGAATTCAAACACTCCAATATGATGTAGAATTTACTGACATAGCCTATTTGGAAATGGATGAAGAGAATGGATAACTCTATTTGGCTACGAAGAAAGGCAATATGCTTACATATATAAAAGAAGGAGTTAAGAATATATCATTTAGACAGACTTACAGTTCGACTCACAGTTTGGATAAGCCTGGAAACTTGTTTCTTTAGGTGAGTGCAGTAGATAAGTGTTTATACAGTGTAGGTGATGAGAAGACTATCAAGATTTGGTCAATGAAGACAATGAAGGAGTTGAAAAGAGTAGCAATACAGGATCTACCAACTGCCTTTCACTTAGACTACAAGATTGCCTTCGTTGGAGGAAGCAACTTCATTTAAATCTGGGAGCCAACCACGGGAGTTGTTACTCATATGAAAGGGTTGGATTCTAAGGTCACTAAAATATTGACAAATGACTAGAAGATGTTTGTGAGTATGATGCTCAAAATTAAGATCTATGATAAAGTTGGATTGGGAGAGTATCATCTATCCAAAGAAGTCACCTTTGGATAAATCTTTTCTATGCAATTATTGAAGACATGGCCGATGCTTGTAATCTCATACATGGAGGTATCATCATATCATAATGTGTTAGAAATCAGTTGGCAAAGTCAGCTTGTATAATTATGTTGATGAATTGCAACCTGAAACTCTTGTGGATAGATTGGCATTGAGTTGTGCTGTGAAAGAGCAGGAGAGAGTTAATTATTTGGCATTTGGATTGAGTAATGGAATATGCTTAATATATAAGATGGAATAGACATTTTAGTAGTCACAATGATTTATGAATTAAATTATGATACATCATATTTTCTTGTCTAAGTATTCTCTGTCTTCTTTGAGCAGTGTCTTTTTGATACACTTCGTTGATGTTGTGGAATTGCTTAAGGATGTCTTTGTTGCTCCTGATTTGTTATCTCACTTGTATTTCTTATTTGTATCTCTCTTCAAAAGACTTGTGAAATGAAATCAGAATATTTTTATATTCTTACTTTCTCTAATCAATGAGATTGAGGATGTCTTCATTGATAGATGTCTCCAAGAGATTCTCACTCTGTCCCTTCACAAACACTTTGTCCATTTCAAAAATATACAAGGATGTTTTCCTGTAAAGATCTTCCAAAGCCAAAGCCTTCCTGTATACAAGTTTCCTTTTCTTCCTTTCAAATGCCAACAATTGCAATATCCTATTTATTGTAGACTGACTTTGATCAGCCTTTTGATTGAGTTCGGTTATTTCGATTCTTGTATTCTCAAGATCCTAATCCATCTTCAATTTTCCAATATCAATTTATTCCTGCAACTTCTCAGCCTTCTATTCAAGCAATTGGGAATTCTATTACAATTGTTTCAAGTCCTTTTCTTTTTCACCAATAGTTCTCTTCTATTCCAAAATGATCTTTTCAGCCTCATCAAATACTAAAGTCAAAGTTGGAACAGTGACAGTTTTGTTCTCCTTCTTCAATTCTCTATACGTATCATATTTGTTCTTCTCCTTCTCATCTTTCTCATCCCAAGCCCTCTCTTTGCCTCCATGTCCAACTCATGCAACACATATATGCATTAATTCTACAGTCCCATCATTCAATCTCCCTCCCAATAACATGATTTCTCCATGAACTTCATTTTGATTGCATGACATCACATAACCAAACCTAGGAGCTGGAATATAACCACCAGCAACAGGTTTAGACCAATACCCTTCATTCAAATTCAATAGATATAGATCATTCAAAGGCTCTGAATTCTTTAACTAATTCTCATTCACATTGTATCCTCCATACAAACACAATAAGTTCTCCTTAACGACCAATAATTCCTTAAAATATGATCACTATTTACATGAAATGCTCTCTAACCAGGTGATTATCCTTTCAATTCCAATTAACTTATATCGTAAGTCTCTATATCCAATAATAGACAACGATCCTAACATTATTTTTATTTATTGAATCCTCCATAGACCAACAACTCTTTATCTGATACTTGTATCATAGTGTGTGCTTTGATAGCTGGCATATCATCAAATGGCAGTTTCTCCCAAGTAATTCCTGGTAACTCCAATGATTGAGTTTCCCATGCCACATTTTCAAACTAATTTATTTACAAATTTTGCTTACAGACAATTGCCATACATCATCCATCAATAGATTTTCAGGCATACTTGCTCCCCCCATCAAATATTTCTTCATTCCTTAAGTTGAGAATCCAAAATGCAATCTACCTGGAGGACCTTCCAAATAAAAGAATCGTTTCCACACAAACTTCTCTGTATTCAATATGTACAAATCACTAACAGTTTTATTCTCATATGTGATCCCTCCATACACATACAACAGTGGTGCTTCATACCAAACCTATGCACTCGTTCTTCTAGTTGGGGGTTTCCCTGTACATTTCTTGATACTCCATGAATAAGTAGCTGGATCCAATATGTACACATAATCCTAGCATTCTTGATTACTAAATGGACTACTCACTCTTGTCTACTTTGGAGCACCTATTTTAAAGGATATTCCGTCGCTTTTTGGAGGAGATGGCTACTTCTCTAAGCTATAAATTCAATTGCATACCTTCCTATTACAAATCCTTAATATTGAATGGGTTCTTGCCTCCAAAGTATAGATATCGATTCTGATCAATCAAATACACCAAATTAACACACTCCTACTAACTTAGGTGGACGACCATGTTTCTCTATAAAATTTGAATTAATCACTTACTGTTGTCAATTTCAATTTTTCTTCCAAAATAACTATTACATAAATTAATGAACTAAACCAAACACTTTCCAAGATTGTGAAAAAGCTATGAAGGATTGGTAACTATGGGCAGAGAACCAACAAATGTAATTCAACCTTTATCACACATTAGTCTCAATCCTGAAGAATTGCCGCCCTTGCACTTTACACCCAAAGACCAAAAAAACAAGAGTGCTTTCAAACTGTTCAAACTCGATCATATTGTTGAAGTCAAGAAATAACATCCTGAATATGGCTTCAAGGAGAGATTGGAAACACTCAAACACATGTGGCGTAACCTCACTAAAGATGAAAAATTCATTTATGTTCAGAAAAGTAAACAATTGAAATTTTGAATTGATTATATATAATTTTATTGTTATTTGCTAAAACAATTGTTATTAAGGAACTATCTACTTTTCTTTTGTCATTTAATTATATAAACCCAGAAATATTATATTATACATGCAGAAATACTATTGCCATAAGATTAATATATGAATATCATTTAATATATTTCAACTTCTTCTTGTACTAATATATATCTATAAAATACTTTGGGTATTTAGGTAATATCAAATGACTGTGTAAAATTGCAAAATTTTCATATTTTTATAGCCTCAAGATTATCTATCAATTTAATTAAAAATTAATGAAATGAATATCGTGTAATTGATAACTCTATAGCAATCATTTTAAGAACACTTAATCACATTTCTATTGACTAGAGATTTCGATTCCACATACGAGAGACAGTGAAATATCATTCCAAATGTTATTACAACTTACATTAAACATTATATAATCAAATCATTAGGTAAAAAGTTAAGTATAAATAAATGCTTTTGTAACACTTATCCTAATAAAAGTTCATGAATGAAAAACTTTTTTAAATCACGAAAATCATTAGAGAGGACCTTCCCTTAAGTTTTCTGAATTATTATTGTTAACTTTAGTATAGCCTATTATTAATATATCAAAGTCATTTTTATATAAATAAATCTTGAGTATAAAATTTAAATTGCTAGCAAATGTTAATTTTTGGTTTGCAGAGTAAATGACCTATGTAACTCTCCATTTCCCTAAATTTAATTATTTTAGTAAGTTCAAATACAAAATTTATATAATTTAATATAAAGATATAATCCTAAGCTAAATTTATAAAAATTGATAAAAACCCACATAAGATGATATATTTTCAAAACCAATGTAAACTCTCCTAACAGCTTTGCTTATTTTGCCGGATAATAAGTGATAATCAAATTATAAATAAATTAACTTATCCAATAAACCAAGTATCTTGGATAACCCTACTTTCATAATCTAGAACAAATGTTGAAATAATATAAGTCGTACAATTATAATAGCATTCCTCCTGAATACCAGTAGCTCTCAAATAAAAAATTATTAAATCATGATGTATTTCATTGAATGATTATAAAAAAATGCTAGAATATTAAAATTTTTAGAGCTCTTTCCCCAATCATAAAATTTCTTTAAATAAAAACTATAATTATAAATTATGGGGTAGCTTTCTAAAAAAGAAGAGGAGGTCGGTATTGCTGTGTAAAGTTAGTTACATAATTATATATTTTTGGTGCTCCTTCTACTCCTTTTAACCTGAAATCTATGAGGTATATCATTTGTAAAGAGAATTGTATATTCTTTCAGTAGAGGATGTAGAGGAATATTAAAAAAGAAATGTTTTAAAATAAAATATTTGATTTGTAAGTTTAAATAGCCAGATAAAATTAAATGTAAAAAAAATTGAAAGTTACATCAAATGAATATTTTTCAAGAAAGAGAATTGGAGCTAAAACCACAATGATGAAGGTGTTTAATAAACTTAAACAAGATCTAATAGTTTTTCAACTCATCTAATTCATATCATCTCATTAATATTTATATATTTAACTTTACTGCACTCAAAAATAATTACAAATTCATAAATTATATTTTTAATTTGTAAAATACTTTAATAAGAAATCAAACTAAAATCTATCAGTTTCAAAACCTTTTTGTTTATATATAGAAATGTAATTATTTAAGTGAATCTTTATGAAGAAAAAAAAAATTTAAACATTTGTATGGAAAAGTAAAAGAAATGAAATTCTAATAATTTCTTTCATTTTTAACCTATATAATCCATGCTTTATAAGTCCTAATCTGCTGACATATAATTTTATTGCTCAATAGCATCCAAATATTTTATGCCTAAAATTTTTATATTTATTGCTAGTAAAATTGGTAATTAGTAATATAAATGTCTTTGTTAATTCTAAATATAAATAAAAAATTAACGATCTTATAAAATCTTTGCTTTAAATATTAATTCTTCAATTAATCACTATTAGAAAATTTATAACTTAAAACCTTTGATGATTTCTTTAGTTCTTTTTTATTTGACATTACAATAGGCATCTGCTGATTGTACCACCACTGATTCAGCAAGTTGTGAGGCAGAGACAGGTTGTGGTTGGTGGTCACAAGGAGGCTGTTACAAATGTTCAGATTGGGATTAATCAAATTGTTAAAATGTGTGCGGATGGTACAATTCAGCCTGCACAAAATGCACCAGCATACCAAATGCTTCATGCCTTTCAACAGGATGTGGTCTTTCCTCTAGCAATTAGTGTATAAATTGCGGAGGATTAAGCACTTCAACCTGTTCTAACTATTTTGGATGCTATTTATCAGGTGGATTTTGTTATGCAAGTTTATTTAGGACTTAAACTGATTGTGTTTCACCATATGAATGGGTTGATTCAAAATGTTAAATTTAAGCTTGTTCTTCATCAAAAAAATCAAATTGCATATGTGGAACATCTAGCTTAGTGGTTTGTGGCTCATCAGAAGGATGTAAGGATATTGCAGCCTCTACTGGAGTGTGTAAATAAAATTGTGCTTAAAATTTAAATTCAAATTCATGCTTGTGTGGAACAGACTAAGTAGAATGCCTAAGCTCTACATACTGTGTGGATATTGCTGCTACATCTGGATAATGTAAATAGGCTTGTTCAGTATCAACGGTTTCAGATTGTATATGTGGAACTTCAAGTAAATCTTATTGTGATTCAACTAAATAATGCTAGAGTGATGCTTGTGTAACTTTAACAGTAAATTGTGCATCTGCTTTTGATGCCAGCTGTTCTTGCGGAAGTTCAACCAAATAAACTTGTACTTCAACTACTTTTTGCGTTGATCCAACTGCATCATCTGGATCGTGTAAATAAGCTTGTTCAGTATCAACGGTTTCAGATTGTATATGTGGAACTTCAAGTAAATCCTATTGTGACTCTACTAAATAATGTTAGAGTGGTGCTTGTGTAACTTTAACAGTAAATTGTGCATCTGCTTTTGATGCAAGCTGTTCTTGTGGAAGTTCAACAAAGTAAAGTTGTACTTCAACAACCTTTTGTGTTGATCCGACTGCATCCTCTGGATAATGTAAATAGGCATGTTCAGGATCAACAGTGTCTGATTGTATATGTGGAACCTCAAGTAAATCCTATTGTGATTCAACTAAATAATGCTAGAGTAATTCATGTGTATCTGTTGCGAATTGTTCTTCAATTAACTAAAATAACTGTTCATGTGGGAGTTCATCAAAACAAAATTGTGGTTCAACTACTTATTGCAAAGATCCAACTGCAGCCAGTGGAGTTTGTGTTAATAAATGTTAAGGATCAACTGTAAATAATTGTATTTGTGGATCTTCAACAGTATCTTATTGCAGTTCAACATAAAGATGTGAAGATAATATGGCTAGTTCAGGTAATTGTTTGGATATATGTACTACTAATTTTTAAAGTAATTGTTCATGTGGTTAAAGTCAATTTAGTAATTGTAATAATTCTAAATATTGTGTGAATGCTTCTGCTTCTAATGGGTAATGTTATGATAATTGTACAGATAGTGTTAGATCATCTTGCATTTGTGGAATTGCAACAAAATAAGTTTGTTCTAACTAACAAAAATGCCAAGATCCAACTTCTAATGATGGCAATTGTATTACTATACCAAATTGCATTAATAATTTTGATAACTCTTGTTTATGTGGTATAACTTAGGTTTCTTAGTGTTCTTAATCTACTTATTGCATTAATGTATCTGATTCAACAGGAGTTTGCATATAAAATTGTAATCAAAATTTAAAGTCTAATTGTATTTGTGGTTCAGTTAATAAACTTATCTGTTCTAAAACTTAAGTATGTTAGAATCCTAATGATATGAATGGATATTGTATAGAAAAATGTGTTACGAATTTATAAACAAATTGCTAATGTGGTAACTCTGTTACTCCTTTTTGTGGTTCAAATGAACATTGCCATGATGTTTAATAACCTACAGGTAACTGTGTTAAATAATGTAATTTATTTGAAAACAATTGTGTTTGTGGAAAATCATATTATTCACAATGTTCATCTACCACATATTGTTCATCAAAATCAGAAGGAGTTTGTTTAGATTACTGTTCTTACTAATCTTCCAATTGTATTTGTGGAAACAAAGTCAAATAGGTATGTTCAAATGAAGAAAAATGCGTTGATCCAAATTCAGATAATGGAATTTGTAATTAAGGAACTTGTACATTATAATTTTAATCAAATTGTACTTGTGGTGTAAGTAATCAAGCCTATTGCAATAAGAATTAACATTGTTTAGATTAGACAGCACTCATTGGAGTATGTTATGAAAAATGTAAGTAAAATTAAAATAACTGTTTGTGTGGAATAGATTCTATAGATATATGCCATGCTTCAACATATTGTATATTGCAATCTAAAGGTGTTTGTATGTCAGAATGCTCTTCAACTAATTATCAAAATTGTTTGATATTATCTGAAAACCAAGCTTGCCTTGATTAACTTGATTCTATCTATAATGATCTTACTGCAAAATGCGTACCAACTTGCAAAGAAAATGGTTAAAATAATTGTTTTTGCGGTAGTAGGGAGAATGGTTTAGATGTAAAATTAATTTGTTAATCTGGCTTTGAATGCTAAAATCTTGGAACAAAATAAAGTGGTTGCTATGAGAAATGTACAACTAGCAAAATATCAAATTGTTATTGCGGATAAGAAAAGTCTCAATATTGTAATCAAAATTAGACCTGTTTAGATGTGACTTAATAGGTAGGAACATGTAAATCAACTTTAACTATTTCAAATGCTGATTTTTCTACCAATCTACAAATAGGGCTTTTTGCAATATTCTGCCTATTAACTATTATTTGAAATTATATGACCATTATTGATGATATATAAATTATTAAAATATCTTTTTCAAATAGAATTCTTCGTTTATTAAATTTAGTTCACAAATCTCAATCTCTAACTAATAAATTTCTAAATCTTTTTTGTAAATATTAGTCCCTTTATTAATCTAACCTTATTTGTAAAAAAAAAATTTATATTGTGTATATTTAAAAATATTTACCCTTTTTTTAATTGCTTTATAAAGATTATTGTTTATTTAAAGAATGATTTTGGTTGATCCTTATTCGATATCAAGGATTTTAGTTGGCTGAATAAAATAAGTTTTGGATAAATTGCACAATTTTTATTTCTTTATTGTTGAAATGACCAGAACTTTGTATAAATTTTAAAACAAATTCAATCTATAAAATTACTTTAATCCTCCAATTATAAAAGTGACTTTCAAATTAAAATAGAAGTAAAAATCTTCTGAAAAAAATAAGAAATTGTATGAAATAAAATTTAAATGGATAAGGCAAGTCAATGTAATGATGTGTTGTTTACTGATAGAAAAAGTACTTATTAGTTTATTCAGATTAAGTAGAATAATAAATAATACTTTGCCTTAGTATTTCAAAATATGGCAATATATAAGTATATTTTTATATATATGATATAACGAGTTCGATTAATGGATAATTTTTAATTAAGCAAACCTTACACAAGAGTACTGATGCATGAATTAAATATAAGAATAATATAATCATTGTTAAACTTAGTATATTAAGATAATTTATAGTTTTTATTTTTTTAGATGTAATTATAATTAAGTTTTAAAGTTTAATATTGAATAATTAAAAATATATTATTCGTATATTTAAAGAGTATGATGTGGTACTAATCAAAATTCCTCTTGTAAAATTATTGTAATGGTTGTCCTAAATAAATCAATAAAAAGTACTAATGACACTATTTTCGATGGCTTGTTTTAGTTTGAGTTTTTATTTTTAATATTTTGTTCAAGTTATATATAATCCTATTTTTAAATTGAATAATTATTTAATTGAATCTCATTTATACAGAATTTTATTTTTAGAACAAAAAAAGTTGAAAATAAATATTTTCAAACAGGACTCTTTGTTGATTTTTTTATGTAAAAAATGATTTCTTCCAAAAGTAATATAAATTGATTGAAAATCTCTAACTATGTTGATTTCTAATTTATTATTTTATATATATTAGTGAGAGACAAGACAAAAATACATTAAGCTACGTCAGAATATTTAACAGTATAAATTAACTTCTTTAAACAAGACTTCAATATTAATATGATCAGAAGTTATCAATTAATGAGTTAGGTTCATTCCCAGTACAGTATTTAAATATACTTATATGATAATATTAAAGATTTGGGCATTTATTTTAATTATTTTTTTATTGTTCAGAGTCTATGATCTAAATTTCCTCCCCAAGGAATGAATAAATTTCATTGTACGTATTTATCATAATGAAGAAAAACAATCTCAGAAAAATCTAAAAAAAGCAAATTAAACTATCCATTTTAACCAAATGACAACAGCTCTGGCTTTGAAATAAACTCTTTGTCTTTTGATTAAAGCGAACTGGAATCACAAAAACCATCAAGGAATACTTTAAAGCAATTAAAAATATAATAGTCATAAATCAATTGTCATTCCATTAATACTACCAGAAAAAATTGTTATAATTCAGATATTGTGTAATAGGTGAAGGAGAGCGTTGTTTAAGAGGTATCTAAATAATTGGACAGCACATTTTTTTAGGAAAATGGCAATGTCACTTCTGAGATCTTGTAATAACTCTTGAATAAAAAGTTATCCGATGTGTAATTTGCAAAATAAAGAAATATTAGGAAAAAGATTTAATTAGATGAAAATTCGTTGTATAAATTAACTCAAGTATTAATCCTGCTTCTAATCGGAATCATGAGTCCAACTTGGTTGGTACTTGAGAACACACCGTTTACAACATATGGATGCTTATTTTAAATAACTCTCCTTATATCTTTTATATTATTACATCTATTTCTAAAGAGTAAATCTATAGTATCTACCAAAGTCAAAACAAAAGATGTCTTGATGTACTTAGTTTAAAATCTCTGTTATGAGCTATTTATATTACTGTTATCAATCATCTTATTTTTAAGCGATTTATTACAAATAAGTCAACTGGATGTACTAAATATAATTTAAACAATTGCTTGTATTATTTGTTTGGCTAAAAATATTTCATTATCAAATCAATCTAGGCAAGCAGGATTAAAGATATTATTAGGAAATTTGATTTTTTTCCATCTTTTAGAATGTTATAAACTTAGAATAACTAATCTCTAATCTCTTAACTTATAGACCTTCTGTAGGAAGTATATTTTGACTATAGTATAATTGAATTCATTTCAGGAAAGTGAAGATAACGTTAGTCTGGCTTTATTGGAAATAGCTTAGATAATCTTTAAATACCTTTTGATCTCATAAGTCTTCATTTACCTCTTAAATTTATGGAACACTTATTTTAGTCTGGAATTTCTATTGGCTAACAAATATAAACAATATGAGAGATTGATGAGAGATTTAGATGTTGATTAATAAACATCCAAAACGATTTTGAAATAAACTAAGAGTTACGAATTAGAAGAAATCAAGTATTTATAGCTGTTTGATCACCTAATATCAAATCAACACTTCATTTTGTAATTGAAGCGACTGTTATTTTAATAATCATAATTATTTGAATAGTTTTCTGATAAAACTTAGGAGTAACTTATATAGATGATGGAATTGCATTTAATAAACCCACAACAGATTATTTCGAGTGATTCTCTGAATGAAGAAGAGTCAATTAATTTTTTAGTACATGGAACATTAGATGTAGGAATAAAAAATAAATAAAATTATAATTTCGAAAAAATCTAGGAATTAGAATAAGGTTTGCATTTTGGATAATTAACATTTTTTACAGGTTAAAGGGATTGCCTTTCTTATAGAAGTAATCATTATACACTGTTATTCAAATTAAAAAGATAGAATATGTTAACTCATTTAGAAACTAATCTAGCTGATAAGGAGATACTCTCTATAATAATAAATTCAGTCATTAATAAATAAAATTATTCTTTATTGAAATTGTATTGCCAATGTTGTAATTCGAGTGATCATACTCTTACAAGTTGTCCTTAGTTACACATATCTATTGATAAAAAGGATCTAATTTCTCAATTTCTATCACCAAAAAATCAAGACAGAATAAAATGTATTATTTTCATATATTTAGATACAAGATAATAAATTAAGAAAAGGAATAATATGATAAAATTTAGGTGGCCTAAAAGCAATTTTTCATCTGATATTTCGAAGAATTTATAAAGAAAGGAGAAGAATCCATAAATAGTGGAATGGAAGAGTTCAGCATTTAATATTGAAATTAATAGTATTTATATTTATTAAATCTCAATAGGTGATATTCCTAAGGAATTTACAAGCGAGAAAATACTAGAACAGTAGATGGTATCGCATTAGTTAAATTCTATTAATAGTGAACGTTTAATATAAGAGTTTTAGAATGATACACATAAGAAAAGCAAAGGACTTACTAATTTAGATTAGAATTTCGAGCACAACTAAGTTAATGTAGGCTCATTGAATTTCGATGGTTAAGACAATTATATATGTCCCTATTAATTTGTAATTTCAGAAAGCAAACCTTAATTGGAGGATTTTGATTCAAGCAATATGATTAACAATCTCAATAGCTACAAATCTAAGCAGATGTCAGCCACGAATTAGAACTCACTGCAGCATCATTAATTTATATCATTAACTGGATAAGTATAATTCACATGTCATCTTTACTAGGTGACTTCGGTATTAAACAACGAATTTTATAATCAATTTACGAATCTAAATATAGATAAATGGTGGAACTATGAGTATTTCGATGTAGAATACAATTTGTAGAGCATAGTACAAAAGATAACTTAGGGGAAGGGAGATTAAAATGTAGTAAAGTAAACTTAAAACTACAATTTGATTATAAGAATAGATGAAAATATGATGATATAGGAAGATTGATTGATTTTCTTTTATGTCTAATCAATGGATATATATATGAATTGAGAATTATATGAAATATTAGAGAATGTTAACATCACAATTTTGTACATACAGAAATAAATCAATCTTTAAATTTGGAATTGAATTTTCTACGTGTCTATCCAGCTTTAGTTATTTTCTAAGATGAATAAGATACTATTATTACTTTCAAATCCATTTTAATTGATGCAATTTGTTATGACAATTGAACAACCAATGAGACTAGGTTTTGATAATCAGGACTTGTGGATAGATTAGTCATGACCTTAACACAGATTTTGCTTATATAAATATATGGATTCAGATTACCATGCTGGATCTCTGTCAACATCAGAGATATAAATGATATGAATAGACTTTTCATTAGCATTAAGTAGTTTTATAATTTCAGGAGTACAAATTGATTGTGCAATTTCATCGTATTCTGTGAGGATTTAAAGAGAATTATCTAATTCTGGTATTGTCAGAGTCTCTAGATATATTTGATCAATATACATGACAGATATTCTTGAGATCCTCATATCCTTCCTGCTTGATTCTCTTGATCTGGTTTTATTTCACAATTCCAAAACAAATATACTATCTGAATTATGGTTGCACACCTATTTCTATAACCAATCTCTCTTTGGAGGGAAATACAAATTAATAGCCATAATAATTGAACAAGTTTTCTCTTCTGTGAAGCTGAGGGTTAATCATACTTATACATATAATCCAACTAAGCAAAACTTCAATGTCGGATGATTGGAAGCGTATAGTTTGTAAGTATGAGGATTATCCTATTCATAGAGGATGTTCTATTCCTTATCACCAACATTTTTAAAATATTTCGATAGCTCAAGGCTGATTTGATTCATATGAATTTTAGCTAATCTTTTGTTTAACTTTGATCCTCTAATGTATTAGAAAGCAAAGATGGTGATAGTGACCATGAAGATCGTTTCATAGAAATAGAATTTATACCAAAACAATGGATTAAGGTACATAACCAGTTTAAACATGAGTTATTCTGGTGTCATATTTGATATTTATTTATATAATAAATCACTAGCACAAATAAAATTTATTATTATTATAGTATGTCTTTTATCCTGAAGCTGAGCGAAATATTTTATCTTGAATTGAAAGGACATTTTCATCGTTTTAAACCTTCTGATTAATTTGAGTATCAAAATCATACAACAAAATCTATTTGGCTCCTTGTTGCAATTCAGCCCATCTCAAAGAATCATACAAATTGAACATGGCCTCCTTGGCATCATAATTCTCTGATAAACTCTTATACTTGATTTCTACAATGATCACAAACAAGACATACCATCCAAATCAGCAATTCTATTTTTCAACTCTGAGCCAAAATCAATGATCACTGATTCTTTTAAATCCAAATCAATCTATTGTCCTATAGTATTCGATTAGAAAGTAACAATAAATGAATTGATTCTGGCAGAATAATGCTTCAAAAATTAACCAGGTGCTTCCATTGAATTCTTACGTTCCAAAACATTCAATTCTTCCAACTCCTTCTCAATATCCTCCTCTGTTTCTTCTATCTGCATGTATTTGTTTTCATATTTAATTGCAAAGTGCTTCAATTTATCACTCTAACCAATCTTCTTCATTATGGTTTCCTTTGCCAAACTGCCTAATCTCAATATATGCAACTCATTTCCCAAGGGCTTAATCACTGTACTCTCAATGCCATTGTCACTTCGACCAGCGTCAATGATGTGGACTCTTTGATCATAGAAATCGTTGAAGACATGAGCAGCACTTGTAGGTGATATGTGAGTAAAGAGATTTGCAGAAGGGGCAGCAACAGGAAGATTTGCCTTCTCTAGCAATTCCAGGGCCACTTTATGATTTGGAATCCTACGAGAATATTATCAATTCTAAACCTTATTCCTATTGATCCAGTGCCTGCTGATAAAATTTCAGTTGTCTCTAATTGAGTTGATCTGAATAACATTAATCTTTTACTTCAAAACTATTGTGAAGGGTCCTGGCCAGAATAGTTCCGCAAAGGAATCCAAGAAATCTGGCTTATCTGTATAGATGTTGTTCTTATCGTGCACATGTACAATGAGTGGATCACTCAATGGTCTTTTTTTGGCTTTGAAGATGTTCAATATAGCCTAGGCATTTTTAGCATTCGCCCCTAATCCATACACGGTTTCGGTTGGAAATGCTACCAATTCGCCTTAATGGAGAAGTTAGGCTGAGATTATACAATTTGCTTATACCTGCTATATGTAATTCATCCAAGTGAATAATTCCGCAATGTAATTCTTTGTGGGGATCCAATTGGATCAAATCCTTGTATTTTGTAATGAATGAGTGCAATCTCTCTTTAGAATATAGTTGAGGGAAGTTTTCCATCGCTTAAATAATATAATTTAAAATAATTCTTACATATTTTTAATTTAAATTTCTATTCAAATTAGCATTGCATTATTATTAATCAAAGTTTCTGAGGATTTCCATATACAATTCAAGTCTGTTCTATTAAGATGATATCATCTCCAATCATTTTTCTACATATGAATCTTATACGTATATTCATTCAATAAATTCTATATAATAAATATGCAAATTGACGAAACTAATGATACGGTAACACAGATGATTGATAACGATGTGCAATAATAGTAGAAGGAGGCAGAGAATAACCAGCAAGACAATTAGCAAGAGGTTATTGAACAACAGAGTCTTGAATAATATTAGGAATCAAATGAAATTCTCCTGAAACAAATGGACGATGATGAACCTGTATCACAAATATATGATATAGATATTCATCCTAGTGAGCAACCCTTCGGAAGTTAAGTCTTCTTCGATGAATAAATTCCTCGTTTACACAGTGAAGGGCAAAGATGCCTTGGGAAATTTTGAAGTTCAGAGGAGATTCAATGAGTTCTACACATTGAGAGAATCATTATTGCAAATTTGGCCAGGTTTGTACATACCACCCTTGCCAGATAAATTAGTAAATCCAACAGGGGATCAATTATTAGAGAGAGTCAGATTATTGAATATCTTTGTGATGAAGATGGCACAGATAAAGTATTTATATTATTCGGAGGAATTTGTGTAAGTATTTCTGAGATCATCATAAGCGGATGTTTGTAAAGTACAGCATATAATATATATCTAGTAAATTCAAAGTTTACCTAAGCCTAACATCAGATCACAGATTGAGAAATTCAAGCATATTTTTGAGTTGGACTAAGTTCAAGAACCAGATGCCAATTCGATTAATAAGATTAATCAGATGCAAAGGTTTTGTAAATAATCTCAACAATTGTTGATCAAATTATTTGATTAAGCCAAAGGATTGAGTGGAAGTAAAAGGTGTTTGAAGGAACTGTTCCATTCATTTTTCGGATATGGATTGCAGGAATTCGAATAACAAGTATTGCGACCTTGTTTAGAGAATGAGAAGCAACTCATTTTAACAAATCCTGATGCTTAGGAGTTGAAATCCACTTTGGATTATTTAGTAATTCAATGATGTATACTAATTTTAGAAAGACCAAAATCAGATATCTTTGGATAAAATTTAAGACTTGATATCAACAGAATAAAGGGATATGGAAGCATTTTTATAAGGCTTTTAATCGAGAGAATCATTGTTGCTCACAAAGTCAAAGGTCGAGAACAAGTTAAGAGATTAACAGGAACAATTAACAAAAGTGATGATTGCAAAAGGAGGCAGTTTTGGTAAAACCTAGGAGGAACAACGTTAGAAGATTGAATTACAGATAATTGAAGTATGCAATTATATTTATGTATAAGAGTTAAAACGATGTAGACTCGTACAAATATTATTATCAAATGGTAACCCATGTTTTGACAACCAAAGCCATTGACAAGTTCAAGAAGGACAAACATGAATCATACAGGAGAATCGTTAGAGATTTAGCATAATTGGAAATAGAGAGCAATTAAGTTATGTAAGAGGTCTGGACCAGAATTATAAGTCTGGCCGAGTCACTAAGAGTGAAGGAATGATGAGTAGTATTAAAATAATAATCAATCATCACCTAATCTCGAATATTATAGTAAAAAAATCGTCCCACCGAGGAATTGAACCTCGAACTCGAGAGCCGGAATCTCACGTGTTACCTTTACACTAATAGGACTTGCCTTGACAACAAAAGAATTATTGTTTATTAATAATAATAATAAATTATATAACACTACTCAACTTAAAAACTTAGTTAAAATGTTGCTTCCATATTCAATGCATTGCAAATTTAGATCTTTAATTTTCTGATAACTCTATTAAAACATCACTGGATGATCTAATTGATCTCTCAGACCTTCAATTACTTAATCTCTATTTTCATAGACAGTGGCATCAATATTCCTTATTACTTTGATTTCACTTTTTGGATTGAACTTAACATATTTTTATAGTTCTTTCTCAAATTCTAGTTTGCCTTAGGACAACAGAGAACAATGGAAGGCTGCTGATACTTCTAAGAATAAGGAATTGACCTTCTGTTTTTTCAATTCTGCTTGCATCAATTTCAAAGATTCCTTGTCTCCAGAATAGACCAATTAATTTTAGGAATTGTATAAAGCAGGTTCGATAATCTGATTTTTCACCAAGACCTTCTATACGATTTGAGTGAAATCCTAGGTGCTTGCCACTGCCAACATACCCATTTATCTTCCTTTACTGCAATCTCTCATTATACAGCCTCTTTTGTATAGTAATTGGACAGTCTCCTATGGATCCAGATGACCTGCTATTGTCAAGGCTGCGTATTCTCCGACTGAATGTCCGATAGCGTATTATATTTCAGCATCAGGGATCTATTAATATCGAAGGTATGAACAGATGAAGATGGCTGGTTGTGTGAATTCAGTTTAATTGAGAATTGCTTGAGGTCCTTCCTCAATGCATTTTTATAAGCCTGGCACATATTTAACTAGAT
Organism: Paramecium tetraurelia; assembly: GCF_000165425.1. NCBI lineage: Eukaryota > Ciliophora > Oligohymenophorea > Peniculida > Parameciidae > Paramecium > Paramecium tetraurelia. Next base: position 73,676 of record NW_001798964.1, read on the forward strand.
TCAGATATTGATGAGAATCAAGAGATGCATGCATACCCACTTTTTAGATGCCTTGGCCTGGAAAGAGATGCAAAATTCTTCTCATTAATTTTTAATAAACAATCACAACAATTATTGTAATCCACCAACTAGTCTAGTCAGATTCCTTTAACTAAATATATTTCTGTATTCCTCATTGTATTTTCGAGCAGTCTGAATTTTGGGGAGAGGAGCAGGTAGTTTATTGTAATCACTGATGGTTTTCCGTTGACGAACAAAACCCTCATGAGTAAGCGATGTGCTTTATTGCACCTTGTATTTTTGTGAAGGCTCTGAACTCAGCTCTTCCAATTTCACCTCATAATATGACACCCGAGGATCGATGGGTTGCGTTTTCAACCTAGGGGGTAATTTATATTTCAATTTATATCTATTCATATTTATAATAATATATATTCTAATCTCTAAATTAAATATCTCTCTATATATTGATGTGAAGATATATTAAACCAAAAAATAGAACAATTAATCTTAAAATATATATACGTAAGTCAACTGCAATACTAAATCTTACCTGAGGGAGCATTCCACTTCCGATAATTGGAGTACCCTTGATTATTAACATTAGCTAGACGAGATAATTCACTAGGCACTTCATTTTAAGATTCTCTTAACACTCCAACCAAGTCTCCTGCTAGTTTCGCATCTTCATAGGAATCAAACAATGAAATCGATACTCCTTGAGCTCCTGCTCTGCCTATAATAATTATTAATCAATATGAATACCTGTCCTGCCAATTCTATGAACATAATCCTCAATCAACTTGGGCATGTCAAAATTAATCACAAATTCAATATCCTTAATATCTAACCCTCTCGATGCTACATCAGTTGCCACCAACACTGTGGTATCTCCTCTTTTGAAACTATTCATCACGAAGTCTCTCTCTGATTGTCTCTTGTCTCCATGCAACGATTTGCATCGCATACCTTCTTAAATCAAGTAAAGTTATAACTAATCACATTTCATCTTAGTCTAACAAAAGATTAGGATCTTTTTAGGCCCCAAAGATTTGAGGATTTCTCTTAGCTTTTCTTCCTTTTATTCCTTAGTCAATATGAGCACCTTCTATTAAATTTGTCTATTGCTAGTCAGATCCAGACTCCCAATCTGGATATGAATTGGCTATTGAGTACAGAAGTCTAAGGCCAATGATTGGACTTCCTTTGGCCAAGTGGCTGAAAATAACATAGTTTATCTTTCAGCTCTAGTTTAAGCCACTATTTTTCTTATTGATGGTTCAAATCCCATATCCAACATTCTATCAGCTTCATCCAATACCAAAAAGGTAATTCCCTTCAATGTAGTGCATCCCGATTCAACTAAATCTATCAATCTGCCTGGACAAGCAATCAATATATGAGGATGTTAATTCAATTAATTTTTTTATATATATTTCTCTTAACCTCCAAATAAACATGCTGCTTTCAATCCAGAACCAACTGAGAACTTGATAAATTGCTCATAAATCTAGTGGGTAAGTTCCCTTGTCGGAGCCATAATCAAACATTATGGGTCTGAATTTTGTTTCAACTAAGCCAAAATGTGGATTATGGCTGGCAAGAGAAATGCCAAAGTTTTGCCAGATCCCGTTTGAGCAATTCCTATTAGATCATGGCCTGTCAAACCAATGGACCAACTTTAGGCTTGGATAGGAGTTGGACTTGGAAATCCAGCCTTCACTATTAATTCTTACAGTGGTCTTGGGAAACAGTATACGTCCTCGAATCTAAGTATGGGATCCGGAACAAAGGAATGGGTTGATTTGATGAAGATCCTATTGGTTTGGCGATATTGTCGAACATCTTCTGGGTTGGTATTTGGTCTACCCTAAGAGGATATTCGATTGCATTCTTACATCCATAAAAACCTTCTTGATTTGTTGCAAATTATGTTGGCATGTCTCTTAGGGTCTCAGTTACTTCTCCTTGCTTCGACTGCGACTTCTGCTGTGTGAATGAATCATAAAAATATTATTAAAGTGAGAAGGCTAAAAATTTAGTTGAAATATTTGGTTTTTATTATAAAATTCCTCAGTATTATTATCCACCAATTATGATTGTTAATAATAGCAATAAACATTAGAGATTAAATAAATATAATTTTATATTATTAACAATGTTTAGCAGTGAAAGTATGTAAGAGCATATTTTGTATGACAAAATCTATTAATACCTATGGGTTAAATCGGAAACTGCCAACCCTCCTGCCATTCTCATTCCTGACACTGTCATTCTTATTCGTTCTATGCCAATCTATTGGTATTACACAGACAAAGAAACTGGAGAAATCAAAAAGAAGATGAGAAAGAATGTCACCAAACAAAATATCAAGCAAACTTGGAATCAGCAAGTGGGCAGAGGTGGTGTTGTAGCATACCTTTTACATTTTATGTATGCGTTGTTCCCTACTAATTTGCAAGTGATAACTTAGATCTCAATTACCCTCCAGAAAAGCTTCAAATCAGTGGCTAAATCCAAGTGATATACTTTGATGTTGAAGGATTCAATAAATTTATGGATGGGCACTTTGAATTGCCATTTGGTATTCTATAACAATTCATCGAACCAGCCGATGATCGCAATTGTAAGCTAACAAATCATTATTTCATAGCCCAAATCCAAGCCTTCTGGAGTAAATCAGTCACTCTCTTCACCAAAAGAGTGTGCAAGAAATCTTTCACCAATAAGTCCATGAACATCTACGAACGACATTGTACTTTCGAAGGACCTGAGTATTTCAGTGAAGCAAGTATCATTATCTCCTTCATAGTTCACTCAAGCTTAGGTGAAAGATTTCTAATCCCAAAGAATCTCTGAACAAATCGATAAAATGATCTCTCATCTAGATGCCATCTCCTATGGCAAACTGAATATTTCGCAAGGAACTTTCTATTTCAAAGTAGATAAAAAAGCTAGGTGCTGGTTCCTCTTTTGCGGTAATCTCAAATTTGAAGACGACAAACAACTTAAGAATCTACCCAAAGACCTATATACCTAGTCTCAAATCAAAGTATAATTCAATCCCATCATTAAAAGATTCCTAAATCAATTGATAATTTGATGTCAGTCTACAATTCAAGACCTCTGCAATTGAATAGGGAGCACAAATGTATCAGATGTGGTCAATTGGAAAAGGGATCAAACTTCGTGGAAGTCCCCTATCATTTCTTGATCGATTTACCTGAAAGTCCACTCCCTGTCGAACAGTGGCCTCTCGAAGTTAAGAAACAAGCCAAACAAGTCAAACTCAGTGGAGCCAACCAAGAAAAGGTGGCATATGTCAACACAGTCTCTTAAATCCCCTTGACCTTTCAGAAAATACATGAACAATTAAACATCCAAAACTACAAAGAGTTCAAACAGTCTCAAGGATTCAAGTATAAAACAATAGCAGTTTGCTTAGATTGCTACTTCATCATGGGTATACAGATATGCACTATCTCTAGTTGAAAACCAAGAAAAAATTGCCATGCAAGAAGTCACGAATAAAGAGAAGAGCAGTATGCCAAGAGTGAAATCTAAGCAATTTCAAAGAAAAGAACAGAGTCTTAATCAATTTCTCAACTCAACTCAATTGAGCAAACAGATAAAATCTGTGAAGAACTTATAAATGAAGTAGGTGTGTTCAGAGACACCCACTCCTAAACAAAATACCATTCAAAAGTACGTTAGTCTTAGATTGACTAATTGCAAATCAATCACTCCCATTAAATATTCTATTGAAGTGCCTTCTACGGCTGATTACTTGTCGAGGAAGACCAAATCTACATACTAAGATATGAGTTCGACCTACAAATTCAAGAATAGCAGGGATAACTACAATCAGTCATTGCAAGAAAGACAACAAAATAGATTGATAGAAATAAAAGATGAATAAGAATAATGATATTTAATTTAGTGACTGTTATTTTATTAAAAAGGAATGTTTATTTAAGCTTCCATTCCCAGAACTCGTTTCGCCATCACTCCAACCAATGTGAGGTATGTTTGCTTGGATTCGACTCCCAACAGGTAGAAGTTAGATATGACACAAAGAATAGATGACAAATTACCAATAAGATAACCAAATGATCGTCCTCAGATTCTCGTCAATTAGCACAAGGAGAATCTTACCAGGATTCCTGGCAATTCATTTTCCCTTAGTTCATCTTCAAAGGAACTCTAAATATAAATCCAAGAACTGACCAAATAAAGAGACAGCATGCAATACACACTTTAAGAGGCTATTCGAAAAAGCAATCTTATGGAATAATAATTAGATGTACTCGATTCAATATTATACTAGCAATTGCAAAGCTAGAAAATTGAGCAGGCCATACAATTCTAAGTCAATATGGATCAATTTCAAGACCAAATTAATATTTTGACAAAGAAGTTGCAAGACCTCATCAATGACAACAACTATCTGCAGGAACAGTACTAGAGCCAGTAGTTTTACATTGAGGAATTAGGATTCCAAGAAAACGACCAATTTAATATTACTCATAACTTTGGATAAATGTGAATAGTAATTATTAGTTATATTTAATTTATTAATTAATGTTTTCACAGTAATTAGATTAATCAAACTCTCAAAATTCTTCATAATAATCATAGACCTTTTTGACAGTTCCTCGTCTCATTCAATAGGAATCTCCAGCTTATCTTATTGGAGCCCATAAATAAATAGATTTCGAAGATCCCAATTCATTGTAAAAAAGCGAACATAGGGAAAGTCTTGAAGAAGGCGATATTTTAGGATCGAAAATCTCCATCGAGAAACGTGAAATCAATAGGATTGATGAAGTCGAATAAAATTATAAATCATTAAAACTATTTCAAATCGAAATGTAAAATGTCAGCGGCAGGAAGCTCATGATAAATACCAGAAAAATTAGTGATCAAAGTGAAATTGGAATTCAAAAGCAAACTGAATAAATCAGAAAACCATCATCACCAACTATTAGAATCCAAGAGTGTCCCTTATATGAATAATTTACTGTGGCTAAATGGCCTAAAAGATGGTTCTACATCATTAAGTTTTTAAGTAAGTTGATGTCCGTTTAACCAAAAATCCTTAAACAATCTCATTTAATGCTAATTGATGATAAGGCTTTTGTCATAAATCATAAGATATTTCTTTTTAACCCATTTTCTCCATTCATCGTTTGGAGTCGCTATATTATTCTAATATTATACATCTTGGGATTTGCACTTGTCTACTTAGAATTCGCTTTTGCTGCGACCAATAGTATCTTTATTATTTTTTGTATATTTATAATTTAATCAAGTTGGATTCACAATTATAGAAACGCTGAGCAATTACTTTATAGGAGTTTACATCCAAGAACTTTACACAGAAAATAGATGGCAAATAGCAAAGTAATATTTAATCTATGACATTTTTCATATCATAATTTGTCTTCTTACACTCTTTTACTCATAATATTTCAGTAACTTTATTATTTATACTAGTCATATTTCTATTACTTAGAATATAAAGGTTATATGTTATTAAAACTAATATTTTGAATTACACGATTCCAATTTTGATAATACATGTAATTACAACGATTCATACAAAGTTCTTTGAAGATTAGTAAATTTTAATAGATAATTAGATTCTTAGATGATAACTATCTATCTAAATATATAATTTCCTTACAATGGACAATATATTAGATCACAAATAGTGGCAATACCATTGAAATTGAAGGTTCTGATTAGTCAATACAATTATAGATTTTATCTATTTTAACTACCATTTTTGGTTACCTTATTACAATCTATTTGATAACAAATGTGATTAATTTTGGAAAACAGTCTCATAAATACAAAGTGAGTGCTGAACTGAATGAGAATGTATAAAGATATCTTCATCGAGATAAAATTGAATTAATCAACATTCATGAATTCTAACAAGAATTGAAACAAGAACTACGAGAAGAACTCTTCATGCCATTATTGAATAAATTACCTTTTTCTAAATAATTTTTATAAAATCTATGTTAGAAACTCAAAAGTGATGTTTATTCAAATGGAACAATTTTGTAAATGTAAAATCAAATGATGGATAGATTAATATTTCTAATGAAAGGGAATGTGGCTTAATGTATAGGTAATAAAGTATTAGCCAATAATTAAATACCAATTCAATATTTTTATTGCCAGATGTAATGTCCAATTCAATTAAAATGTTTGAGTGAATCCTTGATAGCATACATAGATTTAAATGAATTTTTACAGTTGATTAAATTGTTTAATTCTGATTTTCAAAAGTATTGCATGTTGAAAGATAACTACAAGATTGCTTGTCATTGTTGTGGCTATAGAAATCACACTTTCCATCGATGCAATCACGTATTTTATGTACCAAATTTTAAAGAACTCATACTGTTAAACAACACTTCTGAACCCAATAATAGAATGGGTTTTTGTAGAGACAATGGTAGAAATAGGATTAATGCTCTGATGAACAAAAATCTTATTTGTATCACCGCGATTAGTTTTGCCATAATCAATTAGATAGCTTTGGAAGTTGATTTAACAAATGAAGTAATGGGAAGATTCCAAGGAACTCTAAATAATTTTGAAGATTCTATATTGAATGACTATTAGGAGGATAAGTCATCTCGGTAGTCAATGTAATAGAAAATTGGAACTTTTGATGTTCATAAAAGCTATAATTAGGGAGATAGTTATAGCAGTCAGACTTACTTTTAGAGCAGCATTCCAGTTTTGAAAGTGGAGGAGAGGGAAGCATCTCAGAATAGTCGGAGATATATACATAAACATGTGGATTATAGTGCTACAAATAATTCGATTAAGGCGAATTTGGTTAAGTCATCGAATTCAAATGAATTGTAGGTCAAGCGAACTCAGAAGGTTAAAAAATCGAATTCAAGTTGTTCTTTAAACAAGAAATCGGGATTGGGAGGGTCAGGAATATCTTAAGTAGGTTCAATAATTCCATAATAGGATGTTTATGAGGACGATTTGGATCAAGTGTGCAATTATGAGTATTATTATCCTTCATATAATATCGAATATATAGCAAATGCTTTAAATCATAAATTAATGAGCAAATACCTGCAGTTTGTCAATTGATTATATAAATGTACTTTAACAGAAAATATAAATAATCATATGATTACAAAATTAAAACAATTGATTCAAGATAACACTGCTGGATAGACAAATAACCCAGTTCTGACAGCTTTGCGAGACTTGAAATTGAACAGCAATGACACTCAATTTACATAATAAGCAGAGATAAGCAAGAGATTAAAACATTTTTTTGCCAATTAGCAATCAAAAGTAAATGAATAAACACTATGCAATAGACTTAGTTCTTAAAATAATTATTGGTAGTAGTGGGAGACTAATTGCAATAAGAGAACAATTTCTGGATTAAGTTAAAAATGCTTTTGTTAGTTCATATTATCATTAGTTCTTAAGTGGCTAGAGCTGAATTCTCAAAGATGATTATCAACACACGACTTAGCATAAACATCAAGAGTAAGGTTGACGTCGATAATGTATATGGCTAATTATGCCAATCCTATTATTGTTATATTTACAAATTGGCTGCTTAAACAACTTTAATCAACGAAGAATTCAATAAACCTTAAGATGATCTAATGATCTACTTTACATTGTCGAATTAATGCTACATCGGGATGAATATGCAATCAGTGATTGAGAAAATCAATCAAGATCATGAACCCAATCCTGTGATGGCTCATTTAGTTAAGTTCTTATATTTTGACATTCAGGATATTTATATTTTTATACTTAAAGATGTTAAGTATCTAATCGAAAAGAATCCCACTCTGATAGGCAACAGACAACAACTATTAGAGTTGTATAAGGAAGTAAAATAAAACTACAAAATTAGTGCCAATCCTTGTAATCCAAAATGCTGAGTTTTTACAAATTCAATAGATTCTTTCCTCATTTCAATCAGATCATGCCTCCCCATTCCATTCAGATCAAAGCCTCGGTTCTAAACGCAACTGTTGAAGAGAAACCTCTCATTAAACAGCCTTCTATCAAATCAGGCCCACACGAGGTCAGAGAACCGCTGTCTGTCAAAAATTCAGATAGGAAATTTCAGGAATATAACAGACCCTTCTCCCCTAAATAGAAGATGAATTAATGATCTTAAATTGCAATTTTAAAATACTCAAATTCCCTCATGAATTAAAATAATTAATAACTAGTTCACTTATATCAACTATGGCCATCGAACAATAGATTCTTTTGTCGTGGTCGTTTGATGACTGGACCAAGTTCAGACAATACCACCAATTTGATTACATGGTTATTGATACTCCTCATCGGTGCTCCATTTAATTTCTACATCTCCCCTCAGATTTGGATTGTCCTGCATCCCTCTCTACCAATCATCTCATATGTCATGTACCTCAGCTGCGTGTTTTTCCTCTGCTTAACTTAGTTTACCGATCCAGTAACAACCACTTTCTATATTTAGGGTATCATACCTAGGAAGGAAATCATTGAGAAAATGAAGGATGAGAATCTATTGCGACTCATACCAACTGAAGCTGATAATGCCGATTATCAAGTTAGAATTTGTGTCACCTGTATGATTAAGAGGCCTCCTCGTTCAAATCATTGTGCAGAATGTGATAATTGTGTAGATGTATTTGATCATCATTGTCCGTTCGTTAACAATTGCATCGGAAAACGTAATTATGCATACTTCATTTCCTTCATATCGACACTTACTATGGCTGCCATTTCCTTTGGAATTGAATTCTTATCCTTCGTTATACTTATTGCTACAACTGATGAAAAAGTTCAGCAAATATTGATCATTGTTCTCATGATACCTTTTGGAATTTGCACGCTCCTAGTATTTGGGCTGCTTGTATTTCATATCTTTCTCATGATCACTGGGAAAACTACTAAGGAACAACTCAAAAATTTGGAAAAAAAGAGTTCTACCAGTAGAAAATGCGAAAGAACCTAGAGTCTATTCAATTGTAGAACTATTGTCGAGAAATAATAATTTGATCAAATTAGATATGATTAAGATTTAATTAAAATCAACCCCATAGTCATTCCAGCTTGATTATAACTAATTATATATCTATCACATTCATATTATACTTTAATTATTCCAAATTCTGAAAATTAATGCTCATCATCAAATTAAAAAAATTAATTATTCTTTCTAATTAGACGAAGTTATCACAAATTAGCATATCAACATTTTATCTATTGTTTTATTAATCTATTTGAATAAAACACAAAATAAGATAATTTATGATTAATATTTCATGATATATTGAATAATACTATTGAGCTTTTATTTTATTCTCTTCTATTAATTAGCAATATAATATATCTACTTATTAATTATTATAGAATGGCTTCTGATTATTTCTAGATACTACAAGTTTATATGGTTAAAATAAAGCAGACTTAAAATGAATCATAAGAGCTTATTACATTTTATGTTATTAATATACTTCCTACCATAAATGAATCCTTCATATTTATTTTATCTATTATAATAAATCATATTTTTAGTAAATTGCAGTGAATCATATCTTTACATAAGTTATTCATTTGAATTTAGCAAAAATATCTGATAACTTACTTTATTACATTCCAGTAATCTAGTATTCCTAAGATTAGGGTGAATTGCTTAACAAAAATGAATTTGTTAAACTCATAATAGACAATAATTTGATTATCCAAAAGCAGTAAAAATATTTCAAATAAATAATCGAAATTTTGATAAAAAAATCCAAAGAGAAAGTTTTATCTTTCATTCAAGATTCAAACTATGAAACTTTAGTAAAAATTGCATTACTAACTAAAATAAATTAATTAGAATTATCACTTATAAAAATGAGATTATACTATTATATGATTTTGAAAAAAAATCGTGTGTTTGTTCAATCATTAATATCATATTTTTAATGCAATATTTACACCTTTTATTGGTGGCAATAGCTTGTAAGGAAATCTAAAATAAGAATTAATAATTCTTAACAGATGATGGATATGAAGATGATGATGATGACAATACAGTATCAATTTTCTTTCTCTTTGTTTTTGGGTTTTTTCTGATAATTTTCTCAGCAGCTTTATTATGGTACAATGAAAGAAGGGAAGCAATAACCGAATATCGATTAGTCAATATGAGAGATATATGTAAACTTGGAGATTGTAATGAAATCAATCATTAATTGAATGGAGAACTAGTTCATATGCAAGGTAAAAGAATTGAGAATTTTGAATAGGACAAACAACTACAGATGTAATCATTGAAGATACTGAATTTGGAATAACTTTATCCTCTTGCATTAAATTAAAACGGCATGTTGAATAGCTTCAATTTGTCAGAATTGAGCATAAGCATAAAAAAAGTGCTACAACATATACATATGAATTAAAATGGAAGCCTGATATGGTGTGCAGCGCTGGATATCCCTCTGAATATTAAAATAAACCGTAGTTGTGGATAGTCAAATCTTAGGATTAACTAAATCCAGATGTACGTTTAGGAGCATTCACCTTATCTTAATCATTAAAGTAAGGGTGTTAGAACTTTTAATTTTTGGTTCCTGATGATGCTTAATTATAAGCTGCAGCAAAATTATGTGGAAAAGAATTTCCTCATATGTATTTCTTTAATTTTAATAACCTAGAACAATTAATGAGCGTGATCTTTATTTATAACAACATCCTTATCAAAAAACTGTCGGAGACTTAAGAGTTTGCTTTGAATATGTCTTATGTGGTAACGCAACAGTTGTTTCAAAATAAATGAATAATACTTTTATTCCATTTGTAATATAAGATAAATGGCTATCTGAAAAGAGTGTCCATCCAGACGAAATGGATGAAGATGAGGGATGCTGTGGAGATTGTTGTTAAAAGGTGGCTGAATTAGCAAAGGCAGCTGAAGAACCTTTAAAATAAATTGATTGGATAAGAGAAAAATAATGGTCTATGAAGAAGGTTTTCCTAATGGAACTTAGTAAAAATGCTGCTTTAACATATAAAACAAGATTCTTAGGCTATGTATTGATGGTATTCAATTATTTTAATAAACAAGGTAACGGGACTACTATTCATGTTTTACCCAGTGATTTGGTTATTTTCACTATTGCCCTGGATTGGTCAGTTCACAGCCGCATTATTGTTTTTTATTTTCCTGGGAGTGAGCATGGTGATATCCTTACCAATTTGTTTACTTATTGCCCTGGTTGCTTGGATGAGATACCACATTATCTACACGATAATCAACTTCTTTGGACTAATACTAGTATTATACATAGTGTCCATGTTTGCTGGTGGCATTTATTATTGATGAAATTGAAATGAAATCAATAAAATTATTATTAGGTGCTGCTTGATTTATCTAAATTTCGAGTAGCACTTAAGATATTTTAAAATATCAATAACAATTTATTTAGTTTATATTTATTGATTGACTCAATTATTGATATTTATTTTTTTAATATTATATTTTATCTTCAATGGGTATCTGTTCTAATCGACAGAAAGAAAATTTACATACAGACTTTGATAACATTCCTTTGTTAACGAGAGGTGAACTTGGATTTGATATAATTGTCGAAAATATAAAAGTAAAAATGGATGATATAGTATAATTTTCATTAATCATTTTAAGTAAAGTTGCAAAGTGAAAGTGATTATTTCGAATTATTCAACCTTTGAGACTGAAATTGAGACTGAAATTTCAGGATAATTTTATGTAATTTATTGATAAACTTTAGTTTAAACATATTCACAAGGTTTAATTGAAAACTACTGAGGAATAACTAAAATAACAATTTGTTATTGTGGAACTTAAGAGTGACAAGGATGAGTAGATTTCATCGTTTAATCTGAACTTGTATTAGATCGCTACAGGTCCATTTCATTTTGATTACGAATTCTCTTAATAAGGAAATAAAAAACTCGGAAAAGTGAGTTTTGATTTTAGAATGGCACAAATTCTTATTGTTAGATTTATTCCAAAACTCATTGATTTCAACATGGAGGAACTCTTAAATAAACACGAGTATTGTTTCTAATTGAGGATGCTGACATCACAATTACAATTTCATTCTGAATACTCACCTGTCTTTCAAAATCAATTATTCTATAAATCACAATAAATATAATCCAATAAATAAATATTATGGAAAGATTCAAAAGTTGAAATGGAAGTGGAAGTACCTTTAATTGAAATAACATCTTCCTCTATTCAAATTGCTTTGTGTCATATTACAAAGGATGGCAAAAAAGAAATAGAATGTGAGGCATACGTTAATTTAAATTACGCATTAAATTAAAAAGCTGAATGCGTAATTATTAACATATATTTTAGATTGTGGATAAGGGCATTAAATGTTATAAGATAGACTGGAAACAAAACAATAGAAGAGTATGGAACCATGGGGTCTTAGAAGGAGTGCTTAATTATCATCTAGAAATCATTCTGCCATTTCATCTAAAATAGCAAATCGTTGGAGTTCGTACTGATAAAGGAGTATCCTAAGGAACTAGAGTGATCAATTAAGCCAAAGCAAGTATAAGGGAGATTCAACAATTAAGTTCTGCTGGATAAGGTTTATTAGATACTTAATACATTATTTTTAGTAAAGTAAATAAATTATTAATTGTTTTAATAGGCTGAGCCTGACTCAGAATTGATACAATAATAGAATGATTTTATCATTCAGATCATTGAAAACTTAAAGTTAAGTCACAAACAATCTATGATCTGTTTTGAATACAAAACTCAATAGGATCTCTTTAATTCTTAAAAACTATTAATTGATTTAGCAATTAAATTATTGGAAACTGCAGATTAATAATAAGAGCTATTAAGGGAATAATACTATACAATACTTAAATTAATATTGAATAGAGGAGAACTCAGTTTGGCTTAGCTAGGATTTTCGGATTAAACACAAAAAACAAATGACAAGTTAATAAAGTTCAAAATGGAAATTGGTTTAAATTATTAGATCTTTTTATAAAAAGGTTTATCAATAACATTAGAAAAGTTGAAATAAAGGTCATTGGCACAAAATGAAAGATTCTTTGTTGAAAACTTCTTAGCAAATGCATATTTTAGAATACCAGAATTAAGAAATACAATAATTGTTAGTGTTTCAAGACCAAATGATGAATAAATTCCAGAATGGAGATCTTTAACTAAGTCAAGTGGAGGGATTTCTAATTAAGAATTTAATGATATTTTTGATTGGAATAAGCATTTTTATGAGTATCTAATGAAAGAACCTAAATATTATGGCAATAATCATAAAATGAATGAAATTATCAATTAACCATTGTGGTAAAAACAATTAGGAAAAAGAGGAAGCGTTTTCTTTTTATTTATAAAAGAATGGTGTGATTTGTTAAATACTTATATAGTTAATAGTAAAAATGTTCCATATCACTAATTACCTGGATATTTTCAACTGATAAAGGCATTTTTCTCAGAATTAAAGTCAAGAGAAATATGCAATTACCCAGAAGCACTTAAAATAGCTTTATGTTCTTTGCTTAAAAACACCAATTTGTTAAATACAATAATAATAATCTTATTCAACAAAGTTAGTTTATACAACTCTGATGATGTAATTCATTGTTTAGATCTATTAAATAAATGTTTTTAAAAGATAAGCCAATTCAACTTATGTATGCCATCATTCTTGGATCAAAAATACTTTTTAAATGGAATTAAAGTTATCCTTACTTAGTGTGAGCACGCATAAAGCATAGCAAAATGCTTAGAATTGATCTACACCAACTACATATTATTTCCAGGTATATTTTAATCAAAAATATCTTTAGTGGATCTCAAGAAAGAATTAACTGACATGATATTTGAAAACCTAGCAATCAAATTTTTCATTCATTGGTCTTATAACGTCAGATTAATATTTCGTTAGTTTTTGATTTATCGCATATTTCATTTGCATAAGCCTCTTAAAGATAGAGAATTAAATGAAGAGTATAAAATTAAGTTATTTTAGAGATCTAATTGAAAAATATTAAGAGTAATTGAAACCAAAGAAATAACACAGTTATTTTGACTAAAGAAACTCTTCCAAATAGATTATAGTATATATTATAATTAAACTAATAGTCTTAATATATTTACTTAAAGTACATTAGATTTATGTAACAAATAGAAGAAGGCAAACATTTATCCAAATTTAAATCAAGTCATTTTATATTGGTCACTCTTAATAGAGTTGAAGAACTAAAATACAAGCTTAAGAAGCTGTAGTCAAAAGTTTAGAATAGATAAAAAGATGATAGTTTTGTTTAACATTCTTTTAAAATTATCTCTAATGATTAACTTGATGATACAGCATTACCAATTCAAACAATAGAACAAAACTCAGAAAAACCTGTTTTCAATAAGGGGAGGTTGCCTTTATAAAAAATTACATTGACTGAAACTTAATTAAAATACTTGATTTAAGCCTGCTCAGAATATGATGATTCCATCCTATAATATTAAAAATGGAGATAAACTAACATTCCTGATAACTATAATACTTTAACAGAAGAACGTAAGTTATATTATAATCTTTAGAAATATTAACTGTAATCGAATCTTTCGTCGTACCTGTTGTGAGAATTCTAGAAATTTAAGATTAAAATGAAGGAAATCTTATACAGAGAGATGACTGGTGATATTCAAATGATTTAATTCAATATGTTCAACATATTAACAGTTTCCAAGAATCTGTGATCCTCAATATTCCATTTGTTTTTAGGTTTGTTCTGCAAAGCCAATATTTGTTACTTTATTTAGTCTATGTTTTTCCGTTCAAATTTGACAGATTTCTATTCTTAGCCGTTCTTCCCAGATACTTTTTAATCTACATGTTATTATATCTTGCTATAAATCTATAAACAGTATTATTAAACAAATTCACACTTAGGGGGATCTACTAAGTTTGGTGAATGATTTTAATATAATTATATAAATTGATGTATGCTCTTATTCTTTTTTACAGTGTTTACATTATATCTAAATTAAATACAATATTTTATACAGATTTTCAAATATGAATCTACAGTTTATGATTGATACTGTTTTACTCCAACTGCATTAAATTTTAATCGGAATGTAATGTTATTTATTTAAAAAATTATACTAGATATAAATGAGGACTGTTACATCAATATATTGTATAAACTTATTGGACTTAAAATTATTACATTGTCCTGTCATAAAGATTTTATTAGACTCTGATATAAATAATGTGCCTCTATAAGATGCTGATATAGATAAGACATTTTCATTCATAGGACTGATTAGGCATTAAGGAGAATTATAACATTTTTTATGTAACCCTAACTATCCGTATTTATTATTTCCGACTCCAAAGCACTTTTTAAAAGTTTTTAGTACTGCATGTGTCTAACCACATTCTATCCAAATCACGTTTTCAATTTATGCTTAACTTGGTGTATTCCTATCCTGAGTTAATTTTCATATTTACATTGTAATCTCCCAAACCCAATTACCCATACTTATTAGAACCGACTGACCACAATTACCCCTTTGTAAGATAGAGGATAAAATTATGTCCACAGGATATTTAATCAATTGGCTTTTTAAATTCTAAAGTACTATTTCTTAATGCTTAATTTGTTGAATATATAAAACTATCAATACTATTATCTTTATATCCAAACATGTGATTACTCTTAATATACATAGATGAATAATTAGAAGCCATATTTTGCTTAGCTTATTTCTCATCAAGGCTTAAACAATTCCATTTATCATTTTAATAAATTGCTAAATTCTCACCTGATTAAAAATACTTTACATTGCTCTAAATTAATACATCATCAATCAATCCCCATTGATACACTTTGCCTACTGCATCAACCGCAAAGGTCTAGGTCTCAGAAACCTCCAAGAATTATATTGGTTTATTTTTATGAAAACATTATGACCAATATAAACTGTAATTTTATAGCCAACCAAAGCAAACGTCTGTCAAATCAACCAAAAATTCTAGATTAAGAATTATTTAAAATATCCTAATCTTTTAATCATCAAACTATTAATTTAGTAATTTTTCGTAATCTAATAAATTTTTATTATTATTTTTTAAGAATTCATTGAGTTAGATTGTCTCCTTTTTCTCAAAGTTTAAAAATTCTTTATGTTTCACTAAGGACTTAAGAATAATTGGTTTAAATTGTCTTTAAATAAATATAATTTAATTCTTGACCTTCAAGTAGTTTTTTCTAGTTTTTAACATTCTCCATTAACTTTAAACCGATATGATCTTATTTAATTATTAGTTATAATATTTTTGACACAAATATTTCCTAATGTTTTTTTAGATAAAAATTGTTTTTTTTAATTTTATGAATTCAATCATTTTTTGTTTGACTTGACTTATTATTTCATTATTTTAAGATCTAATTTTATTGCCTCTAAAAATCTTTTATAATTTAATTGCCATCAAATTTTCAACTTTAACCCATACTGAATCAATTACAGATCTCAAAATCGACCTTGCAAACATCTATTTCTTAAATGCCTGCTTTTATAAATATTTCCTCACTGAGTATTAGATGAATTATATATCTTAAATCACATGATTCCATTATAAAATCGCCCCAGTTTTTGTTATAGCTTATTATAATTAAACGATAGCATTCATAATCTTTATTTTTCTAATCTTGGGTTTTAATTTTTTTCTTAAAATGTATGAACGATAGTTTTTCTTCAATAATTTCTTGAAATTGATAAATTTGGTAACACAATTGTCGTTGATAGTCTCAATTTTTAATTATTACTCCAATGTAAGAAAGAGCAGATTATTAGCACTAACAAGATGATCAATTTAATAAATCTTCTTTTAGCAATAGGATAACTTTTCTTATAAAGTAAATTAAGGAGGAACAAAATAGATTTAATTTATTGTATCTACAAAATCTTATACTTCATATCTATAAGGGTAGATTTAATAATAATAATTTAGATAGTTTTGAATATTGTACTATTCTAGTTATTTGAGAATATCTTAATAATTTTAATTTTTCATTTGATGAACCATAATCTGATTACACTTTTCTTATTCCTCATTAATTTTGGTCATGTAATTCTGATATTATTCAATGTTGGTTTTATATTACACATTTAATGTTTGAGCATTTGAAGAAATTACTTAATCTTTTGAACTTTAAATGAATTCTGCAACTTTTGATAAAGATTCAAATTTATTTTATACTTTAAACTCAGCAACACTATAATTAATCTAGCCATATGAATGGTTGATTGTAAACAGTTGTGGATTCTATGGTTAAATTTTCATCTATTTAACATATGTTCTCTAAAGAGATTTAATCTTTTCGATAAGTTTCCCTTCCTCTGTATTAGTCAGAGTATGCTCCTCAATCATTCCAATTAAACCAACAGTCTTTTTATCAAAAAGCTCTATGATTTACAGATTTGTCGTTAGAGTAATTTGAGCAAATTGAATTTAGACTTCCTTCAAATCTCGTTCCCTTTCGATTTTAATTCGATTATAAAATTAGTAATTGAGTTTTTCAATGGAATAATTTTCAATTAATGCTTCTAAGTTAGTTTGAATTGTATTGAATGAAGAATAAAACAATAAACTAATAAAGGTTTAAGTATCATTATTATTCACTTAGTTCGTATTAAAGGTGATCTGCCTGGCTAGATAATATAAGAAGGTAGAAATTTAATCTTTGATTATTTCCATTTCTTATTGATTCATTTATTATTCAATAAATTTGTTCCCCATTTTTCTCTTTTTGATAGTCAATTCTGTGCATAATGATTAAGCACCTAAATCAAGGTTGGATTCAATTTTATTGATTAATTCTGATTGCTGTTGGAGTTGATCGAATTTAATCATTTGAAGCAGTAATATAGAGGAGAATAATTTGGATAGAAGTTAGAAGGTTGAAATCTGATTAATTGATTTTAAAAGATCCTATAAAATGTAATTGTTGTATTCTTCAATTTACTAAAAGGGATATTAATATTAAGTTTAGGTATTTGAATTGGTTATATAGTTATTATTTTCATTTGTAAGTTAATTATAAAATAAATTCAAAATAGGAAATTTAAAATTTTTAGCAAAAATTCGATTTGAAATATTAAAATATTTATACTGAAAACAGTTGTTATTAAAAATGGTAATTAAGTTGTTATCATTTGAATTAAATTTGAAAAGTTCATTCAAAATAATTAAACTCTATAATAATTTAGATTATTTATGATCGATTTATTCTATTAGATGATTAAATGAGAGAATATTTGAATTTGAAATTTGAAAGCAGTAACTTTCATTGCAATTAAATTAAAATTAAATGGCTGAATTGTTTACCATTAGGAATAAGCAGTCGTTGATATTGACTGATTTGTTGTTTAGCAATTAGTGTATAATCTGATGTATGTTGGTGTTAGGTATGGTATTGTCAATGATTGAATTGGTCAAAACAATTTAACCATCATCCAATTGGACCTTGTCTTTGGCTACAAGGATGCCAGGTTGATAATTGTCTTTGAGTTGAACAAGCACTTTTTAATTAATCATTAATTTTAATATCTTGAGCGATTAAATAAATTAAATTATGAGTGCATTTTCGGAGGAACATAATAGGTAAAGGAATTTAAATATCATAATTTAAAGGGATAATTCAAATGAGCCCCCGAGGAAATAGGAGAACAACAAGAAAGTTCACGAGTATCCAGAGGATTGGCCTATGAATCCGTCGCCAAGATTTACTCCTATGCAATATTCGTAATTGTTTCCTCATATTCCTCCTCCCTTGGATCTTGAAAACAAAGGTATTTCGGGAATTTAATGAGGTTTCAATGACTATGATCCCTAGAAATATCTCAATAGCGACAAAAAGGGCTAAAGCAGCTATGCATTTCGAAAACATTCATTGGGAGAAGTTCCGCAAATTGATCATATGGACGACGACCCACATCGAAACCCGTATGCTTTCGGCTACTATCCAATGAAATACCCTCCATAACCTATGATGATGAAATACCCCCCTGGTCAACAGTTTATGGTCTCACCGTGGTATCCACCCAGACCTCCTTAATAAATGATGCCTCCTTATTGTTACTATCCTCCTATGTATGATGGTCTTCAATGTCAGAATACTGTTTCAAAGGAACTTCAATCTAAAGTCTTTCAATTAGTCTCGTATCAAAAGGTTTCTGATTTTCAGTGTAATTGCAAAAAAAGTAAATGCCTCAAACTTTATTGTGAGTGTTTTGCCAATAATGGGGTATGATATAACTTCCTAAATTTTTACAACAAGGTGTGTTCACAGAGTTGTAATTGCCAAGATTGTAAAAATAGAATAGATAATCCTCAAGAGAGATCAAAAGCAATCGAAGAAGCCTTGTTAAGAAACACTGATGCTTTTGTGCAATGTTTTTCAACCAAGGGAGGTGCCCAATTTGTTCAATAAGGTATGTTAATCTCTCATCTCAGATAAACCACTTAAAGAACCATCGAAGGACAACTCCAGTGTCATTCGGAAAGGATGTAATTGCAAAAAGTCTGGATGCAAAAAAAAGTATTGTGAATGCTACAGTCAAAATATCAGATGCAATGAACTTTGTAAATGTGAACATTGTTTAAATAAGACTGATGCTGAAATATAGGCTCAACAAGATCTAGGGCAAGAGGATCACAATAATTTGAGCAAAGGCAATCAAAAATAAAAAAAAGTAAAATTGGAGAAACATGAGGAAAGAAGCGATTCTCCTTTTGTTCAATTGGAAATCAATCTAAAGAAGAGCAATTTACATAAGGTGAAGAAACAAGAGAATAATTGAACCTATATATAATTCATTAATAATTATTATAAATATCATCAAGAGTTCAAAGTCAATATTTCATATGCTTTTCAGCATCGTATACTAAAATCCCTGTCAATCTTGAATTCATCAAAGTATTGAGATATGCCTTAAGAATATAAGTTTACTATTTACCATGTTATCTATGATAATTAAATCGTCATCTTAATATGTTACTTGAAACAATATTTTGTATTGCTTCTTTTCACAATAGACCTTGATATCGATCAACTCGAATTGGCTAGAATATTTGTTGATGTCACTCAATGAATAGATTCTTATATTCTGTTTGTACATATGATTTGGATTATAGTAGATAAATCCTATATTAGAAATATTGTACTACTTGAAATTCAAACCAAATAGTCTAATATTAATGAGTATTCATACTTCCATCCATATTGCAATGAGTACTAACTGTCTGCTCTTGTCTCCTCTTTGAATTCTCTATTATTCCAAGGGTCAATATCACTTAATTCACATCCAACATACTTTATCAATGGCTACGAATTACAACCGACAAATCCAAGTCTTCCATTCAGAACCGTATTGATGTGTGAAATCATGACACTTTTATGCGATTGCATCTTTTTGATAATGAAGGATAACACCAAATTTTAGTTTTACTGAGAAATTGATAAAAATTAGATCTAGATTAAATTATTAATTACATCATTTCCTATAGTTTATTTTATTTCGTTTAGAAATCTCAGTAAATCTTGATTTGAATTCGTCAATTTCTTGTATTAAACAATTGATTGTGTGAACTCAATAGAAAAAATCTAAATGTGTTGAGTGGCCAAAATTATTGGGAATAAACTTATATCAACAAACACTAATAAAATTGATCTAGTTGTTACATTTATTGTAATGCAATTATGTTGAATTTAGAGTATAATCATTCTAAAGAATTAATTCTAGTTTGCTAAATTTTATTGCTTCTCTAATTATATGAAAGATTCCATATTCATTTATATATTTTTCAGAGATTAATAAATTTTAGAGGAAACTATCCTATGATCTAGTTAATATATCCTTGAATTCATCTAAATGTTCAATAGTGAAATGATAATCATTAGTAACTCGGTATAACAAATCCAAATATTCCTTGTTTTCGTTCAGATGCAACAGAATCATAGTGTGTTCATTTATACTTTTCAAGCGTTTATATTTCGGATTGGTGTAGATTGTGTAACACACGTGACTATCATCCTCTTCATACAGATCTTGCGAGATTTCTTTGCGTTATACTACTGTTCCACCCTTAACACTCATTGATGGATCTCTCATGTCGATAGTAAGTCTCTCAAGTTTAACAGATTGGTTTTCTACCTAATAAGGTCCTAATACTTAGTTCATTTTCAATGTATTTTGATATGATGGACATATCTCTACTTGAATAACGTTTCTTATTCAAATCGATTGAATTTTGAGCAACATCAATTTTAGTATATTTTTGTTCCTTGTTTTCTTCCTCCACTTCTAAAGAGTTTCTTTGTTTCTTATCCAACAGATTTTGGAAATCGTGTTAATTTTACACTGCTTAGGCAGGCTATTAAGGGTGCTGTTTAGCACAAGGGATTCCCATTAAATAATTAAAATTTATGCAAATATTTCATCTCTCCCTATATTACAATTACATCATAGGCAAATAAACTTAAAACTTAATAACAAAGTTATGACTTCTTTTATTAGTAATTCCATTATAGAATCAAAATTTAAAACAAAATTTTCAAAAAGCACACAAAGCTTATGACATTAATCACATAGATTGTCATAATTGCATCCCTTCTTCATTGGAATGATCCCTCATCGATTCATAAACTAATATTGATGGCTTAATAAAAAATCCATTTCAATCTAAATTTATCGTATTTTTACTTGTTTTGAACAACTTTAACTCTATTTAGTGATAGATTAAATGCTAGTATTCAATTATTAACGTCAAGCACTCTCAATATATTACCTAAGTGCTCTTAATTTTCAAATATTAATATGATATTCTAACTCCAAATGAATGATAAGAAGTAGGATCCAGATTTCAGATTTAATTAATTTATTTCATGAAGCTTTTTATCGTTTTTCTGATCATGATGATAATGATAAATTGTTAAGGATAATCTTTTGACTAGACGATAAAATAACGATATTAGAAGAAGCAGCTTGTCAATTCAAAGTCATTGGCATAAAATTAGTATAAAACCCGACTATTATAATAAGATCAAGATGATATGGTTGAACATTAACAAAAAATATAAAGTAGTGGAAACCTTGAAAATGAAGCAAATGAGAGGATGAAAGTTAAGAAAATTGTAAAAAAGAGAAGGATTATCCTTAAGCCTATACCAGCTCCAATGAATGAGAAAGAAGTATACAGAAAGAAAAGAAAGGTCCATTAAAAAATTAGAAAGTGCAAAAAAATCATAGAGGATTGAAAATTCATAATCAATAAAACAGATTTCAAATGTTTTTTTCGTCTCACCTAGATATTATACTAACTATATTTCTTTATTATTTTAATGTCCTTGGTTATTCAGAATCAATTCATAGCAAAGCAGTTAAACCATCTCATAAGATTCATCAATTGAAGCGATTACTATTGATCTAAGAATAGTAATTATTTTAATATATAAAAGTCATAAAATTGATAATAAAATATTTCATTATAGCTTATAACACTTATTTAATTTAAATTAGATATATATTGAATTGTGTGACAGAATTAGATTTTATTATCTTCTCAAAACTAGGAGTAAATCAGATTATATATATAAATATGTTATATTCATTTAATTATTTAAAATTATTCATTGTCCTCTATTCGCACAATTATTAAATTTGTAAGAATAATGATATTATATAAATTAAGCAAAGCATATATTTCTAATTATTCATAAGGAATATCTAAGTAGAATGAAATAGAAAAAAACTAATAAAATAGTTTGACTTGAGCTGAATAAATTATTAGGGTGGCAAATAAATAAATTCGAATTATTAAACAATAATAACAATAGAATTACTATAATATTTCAAATAATTAGAAAATCCTTGGCTTCAAAAATTCAAAGAGAATAGATCAAATATGGATCCACATTAATTTAATTAAGAGTTAAAGTCCATATCTTGAAAATTATGGCAGATATTAGAAAAAATATAAATAATAGTAATATGACTTATTTCATTGTTAGAATCAAGTGCTTAACTACGATGTGAATAAACTATATGTAAAAGTTACAAGTATTAGAAAATGAGTTAGAAATTAATGAGCAGTAAAGAATAGATATCTAAAAGAAATAGAATCTATTCTGTTATTAAATTATATTTAAAATGGACAAACTTTGAGATAATTAGTTTAGAAGAATGGTATTTTAAAATTAAATTCTAATGAAAAGGATATATTAAGAAGTAAATTAAAAGGAACAGTTTGAGACAAAATTGAATATCACATAATAAAAATAAATACAATTTCTAAAATGTAAAACTTGGCGTAAACATAAATTCCTGAATAAGAATTCGGTAAGTTAAAGGTTGATTGTATATTGAAAATCCTGCATAAGTTATATAACCAGAGAATTAAATACAATCTGATGAGGAGTACAAAACATAAACATTATACATTAACATAATTATAGAAGTTGAAATAGAATAGCTAAGAATCAAAATATAAGAAAAAAATCTTGATTAAATTTAGTTTGAATTACAAGATACAAAAATTGATCTATCAAATTCTTTGGAAGAGTAAAAGTTAGAACTGATCAATCAATTTACTTATTTTTGAATGAAGAATTAACATATTAATAAAAGAGGATTTGTTAAAATATCATTTTTTGAACTCAAAAATTAGTTCAATTTAAAAGCGAACTACAAACTCAGTAAAATATATATTAGGAGTTGAACATAAAGTAAGGAATGACTACTTATAGACTAGATGGAACCTTATGGGGAATAGATTGAGTTTTATATTAATATTCTAGATGAGTTAAAACAGTATTAAGTATTAATTGTGATTAATCTTACAAATAGGTTTCAGAAAATTGAGAATTTATAATATAATTATTAATTTAACTAAACAATGAGCATAAAAAAAATATCAATACGAAACCTATTGTCATACAAAGCAATCGATTTAGAGTTAGGAGGCAATTTAAATATATTTGTGGGTAAGAATGGCAGTGGAAAGTCTAATTTTGTGAATGCATTGCTATTTGCATTAACAGATAAGTTTGGGAGTTTTGACAGGAAGATGATTGAAAATGTATGTATTTATAAACGAAAATATATTAAAGAATCTTATTTCAGATGAATAGCTGCCAATTTAGGTTTCCATCACTTTAGACAATGCAAATTAGAGATTGCCTTACAGCACTGAGGAAGTGACCATAATGAGACAAATGACTACAAAGGATGAGTTCTTTTTGAATGGAAAAGCTGCTACAGTCTCTCAGTTTAGTAATTTACTGCAATGTATTAATCTCTCCCGCTAAAATTATTACAATATTGTCAGACAAGGTAAGATAAGTAAGATTTCTTAAATGCGTGATGTTGAAGTGTTTGAGCTTTTAGAAGAAGTGAGTGGTGTGGCATTGTATGAGGAAAAGAAGCAAGAGACAATGAATAATATAAAGTAAGCTTAATAAGAGAAAGAGGAGATAGTTAAAATTTTGAATGAGTTGGGTGCTTAAATTAAATAGTTGCATGATGAGAAGGAGGCCTTTAATTAATTGAAGGACATTTAGAAACAAATTTAATTACATGAAGTTTAGCTTTCACTAATTTCAGCTAAAAGCTTTTAACATTAATTGTTGGATCTAAACACAGAGCAAAGCAGATTGCATAATCAATTGCAAAGTCTGATGTAATAGTAATAGGATTACAGCAATGCTTAATTCAAGGCAAATAAGGAGATAGAATTGTTTGATTAGTTTTTTAATGAAAATAAATAGAAAATATAAGAATTTGAAAAGGAGGAGTAGAATATGTTAAAACAATATTCAGATTTATCCATTCAATTGAATGAAGTTAGGGAAAGATTACACGCTTTAAAGAGTGTCAACAAATCAGCTATTGAAGAGGAGTTCAAAACAACTGAATAAAATCTTGACAAGGAAATGCTGAAAATCTAAGAATAACAAGTCAAAGTGGATAAATAAATTCAATATTTTTAAATCCTGTAAACTGATGATCCAGTTAAATGTTTCAAAGATGAAATGCAATCTCTTACAAAACAGCTAGAAGGGTATCAGAAAGAATTTAAGAATGTTGAATTCAAAGTATCTCAAATTAACAAGGATTTGAATTAATTGAAATAATAGAAATAGAATCAAATTAATGTTGGAGAAGTATAAGGCAACATCAAAAAAACAGAGGATAATCTATTGCAATTGAGAAAAAAACTGGAGTCTACTCAACTAGATAATATGGAATTGTAAAAAACTAAAACACATTAACAACAGAAGTTATGTAAACTTTAGAATGAATAAGATATTGAGTGTAATCAACTTGATAAATAATTGAGAGATATCTTCACTGCATCTATTATTAAAATTATGGAGTTCGCTGAAGAAAAAGGGTTGACTGTTTATGGAGTGTTCGCTTAATTAATGAATGTCAAATAGAAAAGGTTATTGCCTCTCATAGAAACTGCCAGTGGTCCTCGTTTATTTAGTCTAATTGTACCAGATACATAAACTGCTAAATAAATTATTGATTTTAATAAAGACTAATAAGGATCAGTCTTGAGAATATACCCTCTTGATTTAATAGATGATAGAGTAACTCAATTCGATGCTCCAAAAGATACTATCAATTTGTAAGATCAAGTCACCTTAAATGGGGATTTCGGCAAAAAAAAGTCTTTGATTGCTAAGGTCATTGGAAAATGGATTGCTGTTAAGGATTATCAGACTGCCTTAGACATTTCATCAAAGCACGAGATCAACTGCATCACTTAGGATAATGAAGTAGTCTATGCAGATAGTTTCTTAACTAAGGTAGGAGCAACAAGAGTTTAATAAAGCAAGACTATTTCATTACAAAAAATATTAGCAATGCATTAAGAAATTAAGATGTTGACTAAGTAGGATTAAGAGATGGAACAATAGATGGAAGAGGATTAAAATAAATTATTAGAAATTTAAAGAGAAATACAAAACAGTAAGAATAACTTAAACAATTTAATCTAATAATTATAATCTTAAGATACATCTGCTATAGAGAAAAAACAAAGAGAACTGGACGCACTTGAATAACTTGCAAAATAATTGGATATTCCTATTTAAGACACAAGTAATAGGATCAAGGATATTCAATAAAAATTAAAAAATCCAAAACAGATTAAGAAAGGATTGACTGATGATGATATTAATACCTTATAGTAGTTGGTAAAAGAGAAATAACAATTATCCTAATAAATTACAACTTTGATGAATAAGAAGAATGAAATTAAGATGAAATAGTAAAAGAAGGTTGATGTAAATAAGATTCAATAATTGGAGTAATAATAATCTGAACTAAAGTAATAAACAGACTAATTGAATATGTAATTAAAAGGAAAGCAGAAGTATCACTAAGAAATAATCGAAGTTTAGAATGAAAACAAAAAGAATTTGGCTCAAGCCTTAAAAGAAAGAGATAATGCTAAGTTAGAAAAGAGTAAAATAGATTTAAAAATTGATTCTATAAAAAATCAACAGACTGAGTTTGAGATGCAAGCTCAATAGTGTGTCAATTAATTAGAAACCATCGAAAAGGATAAAAGGTTGATTGATGCGTTCAGTGAATTAGATGAGCAATAATCTAAAAACTAAATCATTAAGAAGATTAAAGAACTTAAGACTAAATTTAACCATAAATTTACTCAAAAACATTAAAGTTTATTTGAAAAATTAAATGAAATTGAAACAAGATTCTCAGATTACTAATAGAAACTATAAAATCTAAAGTAAATTTAATAAGATTTTGATAATCTTTGTGAAATTATGGACAAGAAGGCAGAAAGTCTATTATAGGATTAATTGTATAAAAGATTTGCTGAATACTTTAGACATTACTTTTTATAAATTGTAACTACTGGAGATTGTCAAATTAAGTTGATTAAAGGTTTAAGGAAGAACAATAAGAAAAATTGGGGAATCGACATTAAAGTTTCATTCAAAAATAAGGAAGTTTAGAATTGGACATCATTTTCAAGTGGAGAGAAAACAATAGTTGCCTTTGTCATTCTAATATCCTTGTAAAAATGCGATCCAGCTCCATTTTACATTTTAGATGAATTCGATGCTGCTCTTGATGACAATTACAGAAATCAAGTAGCTCAAATTATCTTGAATTTGTCAAAAGAATCTCAATACATTATTATTACATTTAGACCTGAACTCATCAGCTTAACTAGTGATTTAGTAACATTTTACAAAGTATCACATCATAATTAGTAAAGTTCAGTCATCAAAACAACATAATAAGAAGCAAAGAAAATTCTCAAAGCATGAAACTTATAAATTCAATTTTATCATATATATATCCTTTCAAATTTTCAATAGTCTTTTATTTATTATCATTTTCTTATCATAATTCTAAGTTATAAAATCATTTTTCTTAGTTTATGTATGTATTTTCTAAAGAATCTCTTTTTTTGCAATTGTATTCCTCCATCAAACAATTTTAAAAATAATTATTTGATAATCTTTTAGATCAACAATTATTGAGAAGAGAAAACTCCTAAACTTTTTGGTATATGTTTAATATAATATTTATATTTGACTATGTACTCAATTTTATTTTGTCATTGAGCTACAACCCAATTTTATAGCATTTCAATCTCTTCTTATATGTTTTTTCTTGCCTTTTCTTCGCTTCTTAGGTTGAATATTTTAGACTTTAAAAACTTTTATAGAACAGCAATTCTCCCTGATTTATAATCCTTATCTGGAAAGTGCGAATATTCCTTTCTTATATCATTAGCATAGACAGTATATGCATCAGACTCCAAAATAGACATATCAGCATCTAAAAATACCATCAAATCCTATAAATCATCTTCTGGTAGGAATGACACGTCAGTTTGATGACTTTTTGTTTGCAAGATAAAAGTTGATATAAGTTATGAATCTATATTGCAATCTTTAGCATATTATTAAAACAACAAGATACTTTTTTCTTCATTATCATTATTTCTAGGATAATAGATGGCATCGTGAAAGAAGGTTGCCAATTTTGCATTCTTCATATTTTTAGCTCCTTTTAATTATTATAACATATCATAAATGTGTCTTAAAGTGTGATAATACCTTTAAGGTTAGGAATAATAATCAACTAGAATAGATTCAAACCAATATAGATTATCACTAACTGACAACCATTCAGATTTAAGTTCCAAATACTCTTATTCACTTAATCTATTTTTTTCTTATATTTGTCCTCTAATTTATGAGGAAGATAGTTTAACATCTCCTTGATTATTCGAATTTTCTATAATGCCAATTATATATCCTTCTAATTCATTTAAGCCTCCCTCTTTCCTGAGGTTATTAATGTAGTCTAAAGAATTTTGAGTCTCTTGGGTGGCAATTAGTACTTCAAATTGTCCATTTTTTGTTGGTCCTGCAGGGTCGATTAATTCAGAGAAATTCAATTCAATATCAGGTCTGAAGAGCTAACAAAACTCTTTTACACATTTACAACGAGTCTCATAGGATTATAAGAAACCTGTTAATTTCTTTTTTTATAATAATACTTCTCCAGTTATTCCTATGGTCAAGTGTTCATTGACAGCCAACAAACTTAAACTTAAAAGTATTTTGTGTCCAATGTGTAAATGATCAAAAGTCCCACCATTAGCACCTCTTTTAAATTAATTTGCTAGTGGTCCTTCTTAAGAAAATTAGATTTTTTAAATTTATTGATTTTGTTTTGTTTGTATGTTTATTTCTTCTCCGTAATCTAAGTTGACTGTGAACTGGTATGTGTTTTTGAATTAAGTATTAAATAAATCAAAGATCACATTAAATTTAGTTGGATAATTTTGTGCTTTCTCATAAAGATGGAATAAAATGCGTTCATAAACTTTAAGATGCGTAATTGGTGTTCTTTTTAGATAAAGAATTATTTCTTCTTGATTAGTTTAAAGGTACTCTTCTAATTTCTGGTCTAGCATCTAAGTTCCTACAGAATCGAATGAACATACGATAAGTAATTTTTCGTGGTGTTTCATAATTAAAATGAATAAAAATCAATCAGCACATTATATTACAAATAACTAATCGTATGGTGATGGTTGGCTATTACACAGTGGGTAACAATAAGTGGATATGACATCATGTCCTGTACCTACCTACGCTGAAATAGTACGTCAAATGCAAGTGATGATTCTATTATTAACTAGATTAGGACTTTAGAAGAGCAGAGAAATTACTCAAAAATAAACTGGTTGCTCAAACTATCGGACTTGAGTTGTCTTAACCCATTTCTGAAGAAGAAAAACAACGCAGGAAATTAGATAACAAGGTCCCTTCAAAGAAGTTTCATGTCACTGAATAGGAATACAAGGCTCCTCCTTAAGGAATTAATGTTGGTATAGATAAATGGTTGATAATAGGATTACCAATTTATGAGACATCTAATATGTAATATGGACAATTGAATCCAACTTCATTTGAGTTGATTGAGAAATATTATCCTAGAGATGCTCGATTCACTTAAGCCTTCTTGGGAGACACCTACAAATTTGATGGATTGAACACTAGCACTGGTTTCTCAAAAGTTCATAAGAAATTAGATGAATATTGACAATTAAAGATCATATTTGCGATTGTTTTCTCAATTAATTCATTCTCCTAATGACGCTTTGTTTCCAATTTTTCATTTAGGTCACTTCTCCGAGTTTCGTTCTCTAAAAATCACTGATTTAAATTCACAAAAAATAATACTTTTTAGTAGTAGAGACGTACTGATTCTGATATGTAGGAGTTTAAGAATAGGGAGCAGTTCTACAGATTGGATCAACAGGGAATTTTGTGTAGACTTCTCGTTATTTATCGAAGAAGATACCAGAAGATTGAATTGGATTTCTATTTCAAAATAACGACAATATTACAATTTTGAATGATTGTTTTTACAATTAGCAGGCTGTTCTATTGATTAAGGCCATTGATATTCAGCTTTATAAAGAGTTTAACTAGACAGTGATAGTCCGCCAGTTGTCAAATGCTTAGATGCAGTTACCTTCTCTGGTCTGTAGTTTGTTTAGAAATCATAATGATTGGCCTAATCAACGTGATTGTTATACCTTATATGTTGTCAATGTTGCAAATTGTAACTCACTTTTCTCATACTTTCTCCTCTCCAACCTTGGATTGTAGTCATTTTATGGATATGCAGAGAAGTGACTTTAATAACTTGTCTTCGAAAACTCTGAAGTTTGAGGAGACTTATAATCTTGGTAGATTGTATTTTTGATAATTTCTTATCTTTCTTTCTATTTGAGAGGAAAATCACGTCCATATTAACTTTACCATTTGGTTGGCAATATAAATTTGTTCATGTTAAAATCTCCATGCATTTATTCCTGGAGATACAATCCCAGCAAATAATAGAAGTAATCTTTGTTGTCTTCGAGAAGTTACTCTACTGATGATCCTTACAACACTTCCTGAGGAATTATCTCAAGCCAAATTGGATCAGATGCAGGAATGTCAGGAAGTTGTTCATCAAATAGAGATGTGTTTGTTTGACAACTAACTGAATTGCTTTACTGTGGAGTTGCTATCGGAGTTGGTGGATTGTGTTATGATTCAGATCTAGCTATTTGCTACTTAGATTAAGGTTATTATAAGCTTTTCTATTATGTCAATGTTGCTATGTCTTCTATGCTACAAATGGAAAGAGCTTTATTTCTCTTCTTAAGCAATGTAGTTTTTCGAGAGAACTTAGGAGCGAGAAAAGATGAAGTTTTTGTTGACAACACCTATTTTATTTGATCAGATAACATATATTGTAATTATATAATATTTTATTATGTCTACAGAGCGATCAATTATCACTAAATTATAATTAAAGTTCACTTTTCCATTTTAATGCAATGGTTATCTCGTTATTTTCCTATAATTGTAATGATACATTATATTTAACATAATATTCCAATATAAATGGATCTACTCACTGAACATTTGATTATTGTTATTGTCTCTAATAGAATAGCTCATTCTCATCAATCTAAATTTCAACTTAATATAGGTATTTACATATCTTTTTGTAAGATAATGTACTAAATTCACTGAACAAAATTTAATAATAATAAAAGAATCAAGAATTCTCTGATAAAGAAGGATTTATTATTGGAGACGAGTGAGAGAGAGTTCAATTTATAATGAAATAAAAGTCGAGAAATTAGTTATGTATTTGATGTGTATAATTTCAATAGTAATTTACGTTCAATCAATTTTAATTTCCTTTTAGGATGATCCTATTTATAAGATTTTTTAATATTTTCTCCAAGTTTGTCTTTTGAGTCTCATGATTTTAGTTTTAATTTATCGAGATTCCTTATAGAAATTGTTGCATGTCTTATACAAGTCCTCAAATCTCTAAGCACTAGAATTGTTATTGTTTTCAGAATCCTAAAAGGACTTTAAGCCTGTAGATTTAAGAGTAATAAGATTGATTTTGTTATTGCTAATGAGTTTGGATTGCCTGGGCCTGTCTAATTTGTCTTCCACAGTAAATTCTTTAATAATGTGAATATTTTTATCTATAGGTTCAGTGTGGAATTTTTGAGATGCCTTCATATTTTGTTGGAATATAAATTATTTGATTGAGTTGTTGCCTTGATATTTCAATTGACTATCAAATATTCTCCTCTAGATCATGTCTTTACGAAAGATCTCCTTCTCGTATTCTTCATTAATTTTATTTTTGTATTGTTGAGTAAATTCGTCTCCCTCTATTTCTATTGCCCTCAAATCTGTTATAGATTATCTGGTCTTTAGCATTTCTTGAAGTGGATCAGAAAGTAAATACAATTTGTCCTCTCTCGTTAGAGACTTACGACTATGAAAAAACGAGGAGTGATTATCGAGATTCGTCCTACTATACGGTTTTTCTGCAGTTGCAGGTTCCACCATTGATATTTGTTTGGTGTGTTGAGAACTTATTGACTTATACATTGAATTATGCTTCTATGGTAGTTTCCTCGAATCCATATCTGCCCCCTCTAATTTCAAACGATGATTGATAATGTCAACATAATCATTGACCATCTTCTGATTGTAGATCACTTTATCAGTTTTTCGAGGCGATATTCTTGGTTGAAGCATAATATTTGTTTTATATTTGTGGTATGACTTCATATCTAATTTGATGGGCTTTTCATGAGAATCGAAGATGACTTAATGCTTGTAGTTTGTGGTTTTCATTCCTATGCTTGAAATATAAATAAACTAATTTTAATATCACTCATCAAATCACAACTCATTTTTATTGTAAAAGACATTCTAATATATTTAGAAGTTCTCTCAATATATTCGAATCTCTGACCTGATCCAACAACCACCGAAAGAAATACTTCTAAACCCCCATAACTTCAGTCTCCTCTGATTTCTAATTAAAGGACAATATATCATAGTTTTTGTATCATTGAATCAATGTTTTAAAAAATTCTGTAATGTACTATACAGCCCTTAGTATTTCTGTTAATCTTATTTCATAGTTTAAGTTGGCATGTGAGAGTACTTTCATACCATTTCAATTTAGAAATAATACGCATTAAATATTAATTATAATCTGATATAAATTTGTATTCATAACATATTGTTGTTGGATAGTATAATTAATTATTAATTCTAATTTACACATGTAGAAAATATCAACAAATTGTTAATATCAATTATATTTTTAATTAGATTATAATTTTCTGCATTTTACAGTCCAAACATCAGAATGATCCATTTAATCAAATTTACTTAGATGAGACTACTAGATTGAGACTTATTAGACAAACTACAAAGGAATTATGCTCTGAACCTTCTTAATTTCTACAAATTGGTCGATTGATTATTTAATTGAGAAAGAAACCCTTCGATATAGCAAATAAATATCTATTTAATATAGCCCTGCAAATGTGTAAATTCTATAATTAAAACTCTATAAGTGTTAGTATCTTGAATTAATTCATTATATATACTTCAATACAAGAAGATATGTTTTTAATAATTATATTAATATACAATGTCTTGGGATGCTTATGTATCAAATTTGACAGCCAATGGCGTACTTGAGTATGCTGCCATCATTGGAATAGACGGAAACATCTGGGCTAGCAATTTTGGTGTTGCTGCTCTCCCATCCTATTAAGCCGATGTCCCAGATGAGAAAAATCCAGACATCATAACCAAAGTGGCTTATGATGAAAAGACTACTTTTGTTCACGCTCTTACTCACAAAGGAGAGCCAGGAAATGTTGCTGGAATTAGAATCAACAATCAAAAGTATTATTCAATTTCATTCGATGGAGAATAAAAGTCTTGGTACTTAAAGAAGGTATTTCAAACATTCATTATCTTAGAATAAAGGTGGAGCTTGTGTTGCTTGGTCTAATACAGTTGCTGTCTTTGCTTCATTCTCCCAAACCATCAATGCTGAAAATGGAGCTCCTTAGAATGCTAGCGATTGCAACAAGCGAGTCTTAGATATGGCAAAGTACCTTGCTGATTCCGGATATTGAGTAGTTATGTTCACACAAACAATTATAAATACATTCCTACATACTTCATTCTCTTTCTAGAATTCACATTACGAAACGTGGCCATTTAAACCTTCCCAAAAACTCAACAATTCTTTCCACTCTCCAGTATGCTAGAGCTTTAAACAATCAAAAAGATAATCATTAAGAATCATATATATACATTCTGTTTAAATCAGATATGTCACCTCATAATTATTTCATTCAAAGTCAATTGAATAACTTTTAACTCAATTCTATTTCTTCTTTAAAAAATTTAAGAATCAACAGAACCTAAGCTAGCAAGATTTTACAATTACGAAGTTAAAAACCTCTTGATCTTGCTTAATTTAAGTTAATTAACAATTTGATTGGATTAATTCTTAGCTGATGAGTCATCAAACAAAAACAATATAGTTTTTATGTAAATGTCATGAGTCTTTTATCTTATTCAAGTTTATTTGAGCTATGACTGATTATAATTAAATGGATAATTAAACTGGATATTATTTCTTAATAGAATCTATTGAAAGCATGATTTTATTTGATTAATTACTTTCTTACTTTCCAATTGATATTTCATATTTATAATACTCTTAATAAAAAGTTGAGATTAGCTACACACAACTTTTCTCAATGAAATATAATGTTTTAACTTTTACATTTTATCAAAAAATTGCAAAATTTATTAGCTATTTTTCTATATGGAAGATTATAATGTTAAATGAATACTAATAATAAATTGTAATTCTAATAAATAATATTATAAAGAAAATTAATATTGGAACATAAGAATTATAAAAAATATGTTAATTTATATATTAATTATAATATTAAATGCTTGATAATTGTTATTTTTCTATAAAGAATAAATAAAAAGATTGATCACTTCTCAAATTTGTGTTATAATGCATCTACTTCTATTTAATTTATGTCCCTTTGCTTTTTTTAGTTTTAACTCATCTACTTTTTGAATAATTTAATACTGGCAAATTTATCTAACAATATATATTAAGCAATTACTGATAATTAACATATAATCTGCTTAAAATTATGAATCTGAGTATTATAAGCTGCAATCTCTATGTAATAAGTCTTCAATTACAATGCCCGATGAATATTAGATTGGTATTTGAAACCTAGTATTTTTGAATAGATTGGCATTTAGTCAATACATTGCTATATTTGAAAACTTGTTAAAAGGTACGAATATAGTTAATAAATGTTGATGGATAATGCAAATATGAATGATAAATCATTTGACTTCAACAATGTCTGCTCTAGTACTTTCAGCAACAGCTGCAGCTTCAGCAATTACCTCAGCTGGGACGCCCATCTCTTTCAAAGTGTTTCCAAGATGATTAACGATGGTATCAAAGGCTGCGGAAGTAATTCCAAGTCCAGCATGGCCAGCCTTCATATCCTAGATAACATAAATATGAATTGATTACTTTTCCTGTATAATGATTTGGTCCTCCGAAGGCCATACCAAGGAACTTTTATTGCATTTCTGTTTATTTCTTCATGTCTGTGTTTTTGAAATAGTGGCTGACAGATGGATCAGAGAGAACTTTTTCATAAAACTTGACGACTGCGGCATCAATGTTGGCTTATCCTCCTAATTTGTCAAAGACTGATTTATTTTGCATTGCTAAATTTAATTAATGATTAGAAAACAAAATGTGTTCGCTTAAAAATAGCGAAATAAAATAAAATAAGATATTTTTGGATAACCAAAATTATTTATATAATTAATTTATATATCACTATTCATCACATTATGTAAAATCATGTATATGAGTTGTATGTGACTTGCGAAGCACTGCATTTTACACTTTCAAGCATTTATTATCTGATTGCAACTCTATTGGAGCCATGGCAGTATTGAACAGACTTTTTCGAGCAGCACCCTTAATTTTCATCTCCTCAGTTGTATATCCTTCCTCTCCATCACTAGAACCTGCATAATGTCCTCTCTTTAAGAGAATGGTCCTTTATTTCAATTTATTAGAATTCCTAGATGAAAGATGAGAGATGTTTTTATTTATAGTCAGATGTCTTAAACTTTTTCTCACAAAGGTTTCTGAAAACCAAGGATGATTGAGAGCCTCATCAGGATGTGGTCTCATAGCTGGATCCTTTTGAAGCAATTACTAAATTAGATCTTTGGCTTCACTTGAGACTTCCTAAAAGATTTCTTCAGGGAACTCATATTTGGCCAATTTAATAGATTCAATTAGATCGTTCAAACTTAAAGATATTGAATCAAAATATATACTAGTCTGCATTGAATGGCAATTAACCAGACAACATTGAGTACAATATGCATCCAGCACTCCACATATCAACCATTTGACTAATAATAATTTGATTACTTTACTTGTATCCTTCCCCAGTGAAGATCTCTGGCGCTGAGAATGCCACAGTCCCTGTATAGGTCCACATCTCAATTTTCTCGGTGTCCTAAAGATTACCAAATTCCTTGTATGAATCGCTGAATTTACTAACATTAAAATCTGTGACCTTTATCAACTTCTTGTCTATGGAAATGATTAACTAGCATATTACCTGAGAGACAGAGGATATTATTAGGTTTCAAATCCCTATGACAAATCCCATTTCTATGCATGTATTCAATTGCACTTAGCAACTGTTTGAATAGTTCCTTTGCATCATGCTCGCTGTAATGTCCAGCCTCATTTATTACTTCGAACATTTCTTTCCCTTTTATGAGCTCCAATATCACGTAGGCTTGACTTTCAGATTAGAATCCATTATCAAAATCCAAAAACATTTTGTATGCTTTAACTATGTTGGCATGTGATAATTTTATCAATCTCTTAAACTCATTGATCATCTAATCATTTTCAAATAACATTTACATTCCTTATAATCTCATCATCTTAGGTAGCCACAATTTTTACTGCGAATTCTTGTCCTGTCTTCTTTTACACAACTCTCTTCACCAATCCCAAACATCCTTCACCCAGTCTTTCATGCATCTCATATTCTTCAAAAAACTCCTTTGTATTTGGTACAATGTTTTCAACATCACTGGGTGTTATTTCAATGTCCAATTTCTTACCCAACTCAAATAGTTGTTCCTCCCTTATCTAGAGAGGTTAGATGGGTTTGTTTATTATGGAGTTAAGTTAACCTAGGCTCAAAACCTATTATTTACATCTAAATTGCTATTTTATTCGATTCATATTGTTTTGAACTGATTCCTTCTGTTCCTCAGCCTAAGTCTTCACAAATGTAAAACGACCACTACATTTCCTATCCATCATTGATAATCGTGGTGGGATTCTTAATGTATCTTATGGACTACGCTCCAGAACTCGATCGTCTTACATTTAACTTGGTAATTATATAATATATGATTGTATTAGAATTGTATAATCAAATAAATCCTATTTTGGTTCGATCCTCCCAAGAAATTTCAAATTTAAACCAAAACAATATTTCCTTAATTTTTGCTATATGATCCATTAAATATAATTATTAGGTTACTAAATTTATATACACATATATTATCCATCCTATTTCCTTAATTAAATAATTATTACATTTAAACTTAAATTTACATTTTCCTAATTCATTATCTTTACAACTTAAATTTACAATTTTCTAATTTCCTTTCTTTTAGACCATAACTAATAAAACTAACTATTTATCATAGTTCAATCATATATGCTAATTAAATAACTATGATTTAATTTAGGTTTTAGGGTATCTTCTCAGTTTATATCTTTGTTAATACTCCTTTCTATTGTTATTTAATAATAATTTCTAAAAAATGAGATAGTTCTTATTTGATCTCAAATAAAGAATCATAGATTCAATGAAGTACTGTATTAAAAATTTGATTATATTATCATTACATATTTATTATTCTATTATTTTAACGACCTAAAGTACTTTGCTTTGATATTAATAGAATGTCTTAATGTAATTTTGCTTGGCTCGTTATTTCAATTATTGTAATGAATATATAACATTTGAATTTATTAGAGAAATCAATGCAGGATTGAAGCATATACTAACTGTTTATATTTAGTGCTTTAAGTTTCATTTATATATATTTAATGAGTAAATGCTAAACTTGATTAAGTAATAATAAATCATCTCCTTTGTCCTTCAAACCACTCTCCTGAGATTTATTTGCCATTTTTATCGATGTAAATTCCTTCTCCATGTTGCAATCCATTTTGCCATAATCCTTTATATATTCTACCATCAGACCAATAGAATTCTCCGTAACCATCCTTTTTGTTATCCTTATAACTCCCCTAATGAAATAGAGAAGATACCTATATATTTCCTGCCATCCACCCAGGTCATCTCCCCTTGGCCGTTCATCTTGTTGTTCTGCCAATATCCTTCATATTTGCTGCCATCAGGCCAAACATAAACTCCTTAACCCTAGAATTGATTATTTCTAAATCCTCCTGCATAATTCGACCCATCACCCCACTTATAAATTCCATATCCTTCTTTCACTCCCATATAAAAGCTACCATCATAAACAGCAGAATTATCAGCCCATGTTTCCGTTCCTTATCCATGTCTGTTATCATCCTTCCAAAACCCTTCATATTTAGACTTATCAGAATGCACATAAACTCCGTATCCATCATTTTTATCATTCTTCCATTCTCCTTAATAGTAATCCCCACTATTAACTATGAGTCTCCCGTGCCCATTAGCTTTATCATCGACCCAAAAGCCTTCATAAAGTGACCCATCAGGAAATATGTATTTCCCTCTGCCATTTCTTTGGTGACTTTTCCATTAGCCTACGTAAATACCGCCTTTGTCTAGGAATTAATAAGGGGGGAGAGTTTTAGCTCCAACCATAGTCGAACATTTGGAGTAATCGAAAGGACCTAATTGCAAGAGTACTTTTGAAACAGCATGATGAAAGATCTCAGGAACTTGCTCAATTGGGACAGCCACACTTTACAAAGGAGGGAAGGATTCTTCGACTTCTCTTTTCTGTCATGTTATCATTAACATATTACTTGTTTTCGAACTGAATGGCCTCGATATAAAGCTTAGATTTTAGTAGCACACATTTCTTGCACTTCTGGAAGATTGCTTTTGATTTCGTAAGGTTTGGTTTCTACTGGTTGTTCGAATTCAAAACCACCTGTCTCCACAACTTAAGTTCTGTGAATTGTCTAGCACACAGTACCCATAAAATAATATGTTATAAAAATTAAATATAAGAAATTATCATTTCTTTTTTCCCTTTACCCATTCTCCTTCAATGACCCTCCCACTGGGCTCTGTGAGTTATCCTTTCCCGTGCATCTTATTGTTCTTCCATTCTCCAACGTATTTTTATCTGTTGGGCCAAATTTACTCTCCCTTCCCATTTCTCTTATCATTTTCAAATTCACCTTAAATTAAAATCATATATCTCACCCTTATACGTCTTACCATCAGAAAAGAATTGCCCCTCTCCTTTCATAAACCCATCCACCCATTATCCTTTGTACCATTTGCCATTGCTCCAATAAAATTCGCCATAACCATTAAATGCATCATTCAAAAATTCCCCATCATAATAAGAATTATCACTCCATCTGTAAACACCTTTGCCACTTTTCACCCCATTCTCGAAGTGTCCTTCAAAGGATGATCCATTATCAAAAGAAATAGCTCCAACACCATGCTAAAATTGATCATCATTCATACTGGTAATCCATCCTTCAGCTCTCCAGTATACACGCCTCCATCTGGGAATAAATACTAATCCCGAGGTACTTGACTACTTTAACAGCAAGAACCCATATAACTTTAATTAATTTTATTTCAGTTGATATATTTCATTTTAAAGAGCAAATCTCCACCAATCGGAATTCCTCCTTTTATAAGATAACCTAAATCTTTTTGACCTTACTCTATTGTATTAAAAGATCATCACCCTTTATTATTATTGTTCTCTCCTTTATTACTTAAATGTAGTCATTCAGTTTATAACCTATCAAATGTTTCTAACAATTTACATTATTAATTCTATTTTATTCATTTTCTTATTCTTATTTATCTGAAGATTTTTCTTTTTTAAGCCTTCCTCATGCTAGGAGTACTATTTCTTTTATTTTTATTCAATTCAATTTAATTCAATAATCTAATCAATCTATCTTTATTTATTAATTCCAGTTAATAGAATCTATTTTGTACTTTACCACTTATCTCTCAGAGACCATCTCCTCAATAATTTTAGGTTTTCAAAATAAGTTTCTAAACAATTAATAAATTTCCCATTCGAGCCAAAACTTGCAACACTTCTTGTAAATCTTTGCATACTTATCAAAAAAAAATAATCTGTATCCAAATAAAATTCCCCTTATTTTACATTAATTAATTTCAATAATGAAAATTCGTTAACCATTTTACCATCCTGTAGTACAACAATTACAAGGTCCCACCTAATATGTTTCTTTTGCATCTCCAAGTCAAAGGTTTTCACAGGGATAACGACTTGCCTCTCCCACTTCTTAATAAATTGATTACCAAAGATTAAGAAATGCCTAGTCAATTTAACAAAGCGCTTATACCAATAAAATGAATGAGGAGACACCTTAGCACATGATCACAAAGAGACCTCATATCAAAATGCCTTAATAAGGAGTGTAGGTTTCTCAATCTCAATCATTTTCTTATAATCCTTAGATGATGGTAAGTCTAATCAAAGAGAATTAGGAGATAAAGGCTAAAATTAATGAGAAGGAGAAGTAACTCACTCTTTTACAATAAGAAATAGCTTTGTATGAAAAATAATGATGATTATATAATTTTATAAATTAAATGTACTCAAAAACATATATATACATTAGAAAGTATTATAAATTTATATGTATCTTAGAATCATTCATGAAATGGGTTTTTTAGAACTATCTAAGAGGCTATCGTCATTAAGAAAATCAAATCCATTCTTATCAAACTCCTCTTAATCGAATTGTGAATTAAATGTTTAAATAACCTCCTTATTAGTCAACATTTCTTATTTAAATGTTTCAAGATTGAATTTCAATTTCTCATTTTCCCATTAGAGAGCACCCAATTAGGCTTGCAATTGTAAAACCTAGTCATTGTCTTAACTCTCTTAAATTTACTGAGTTAATTTTTAAATTTTGTTTTATAAATTCTAATTTTATTATTTTAGCTCTCTCTTTTCATCTTCCGATTACTTTAGATTCCCTTAAATTTTCAACTTTCTTTGAGGATGTGCTGATTAGAACAATTACAAAGGCACTTAACCAAACTCTGTCACTTAGATCTCTAGAGCCTACCTTTCAATATCAGTTTTGCATTTGTCCCAATTCACATTCTCTGCATAAGTGTAAGGATAGAATAAATTATCATTTTAAATTGCTTCATTTCCAGATGCCTTATTTCCAAAAATCAAATCAATCCACAAAGGGAGATTGGCTTGAACATATGGACTCTCCAAAGCAATCCTCATTTTGGCTAAGAAGTCTGGAGCATTATCTGCCCATGGAGGAATGACTGCATCATCAATCACCTCCCCATCTTATGTTATGCCCAATTCTAATTTATCACAATTAACTAAAAAGTCACTATCCAATCCATAAAATCTTAGATATCAATAATCAAATACTCTGGTATAAGTTCTTTAGAATCAGCATGGAGATTGAGAGTGGTGAACCAAGTAGAATCGATGCCTCTGAATATTCTGTCAGTGGGTCCAAAGACTCCATTTTATAATTTAATTACAAATTCAGGGATTTTTCTGATCATATAGTAAACAACAGTTCCAGGACTGGAATAATGTGTAGGGTATAGATAAGGTTTGGGATCTTACTTCTTATCCTTCAATTGATCTTTGTAGAATGCCTACACGATTATGATGATGAGATTACTTTATATTTTTAGAGTCTATGCTTATTGAGGGCACCCATGGGCTTAGACAGATCCCGAAAAAAAGTGGGAGAATTAACATTAAAGTCTTTCTCATTGTATTCAGCAATGACCCATGGGAATACTGGATAGGCAGAGAGGTCATTAAAGCTTCTATTGGCGAGAGTGTTTAAGGCCATCAAATAATCAAAATTAGACATGTTACCATTAGTCCATTCTTCGGCGATTTTTTCTTTAGTCAAGGCTGAAAGACAATGCTTCGATGCTTTTTTCTGGAAGTATTTAAACACAGATTCTTACGTAGTTTGGTCATCAAAGACAAAAAGGTAGGATCTTTTTTTATTGTACATCCAGAATTCGATTCCATTGTTTTTAAACATATACCTATACTTGAGAAAATATTTGATATCAGTGAACATGAATTATAGGGTCTTGCCTGATGGTGAATTAATCAATGGGATGAATTGCAAGATTTCTTCTCTTTGAATACTGAATAATCCAAAGATTGATCCTTCAGGTTTGATAAGTTTGACTAATCATTTGAATACATACTTACCTTTATGAACGAATTCTATTTTGTGGCCTTCAGATCCAACATTTTGTTTGTGTTCTACTAGACTATCATTCAAGGTTTGTTGGATTGTTTGGTTAATGAATGTGAATTCGTCTTCCGCCTAATTGATTCCCTGGTACAATTTGAGGAATCGGATAAGGATCTGTTTGGAATTGGATTTGGAGATAGTAAATAAAATGTTGTCGTCGCACTAAATAGAGAGAATTAGATATTGTTTTACAGTTTCGGTGATGTATGGACTAATGGGATTGCGATTAACGATGAACAGTTTGTCGACCTTTATGAAGAAGCAGTTGCATGAGAGTTATATAGTGTTCTTGCGGTTTCTATTGTAAAGTTTATCTA
This sequence comes from Paramecium tetraurelia, assembly GCF_000165425.1. Lineage (NCBI taxonomy): Eukaryota > Ciliophora > Oligohymenophorea > Peniculida > Parameciidae > Paramecium > Paramecium tetraurelia. Next base: position 116,117 of record NW_001798964.1, read on the forward strand.
AGAGTTCATTCGATTTCTAATTTAGTAATCAATAATAGTAGAAACTTATTCTCCCTTCTATTGATTTAAAATTGATGCTAAATCGAGTTGATCGATATCCTCCTGCATTAACTGAGGGCCCCAACGAATGCTGAGTAGAAGACCAAGTGATTTGGGTTCGAAATTTTTGATGACTTTCATAAAGAGCCCATTGCTGTACTTCATTTTCATTAGTGGCAACTACGATGATTTGGGCTCGAAAACCAATGAACGTGAACAGAGATGCAATTTGCCTCGAATTCTGAATTTGGAATCGACATATACAAATTATGTTACTCATCGCTTCTTGCACTGGGTATTAGTGCCACTTTGAGGGAGAGGAAATATTACTCTTGTGTCTCCAGATGCAGCAGATTGAAACTCTTGTTGGGCTTCTTGATTGAGTTGATGGAGGGGAACATTTTAAATTAATTAATTGGTTAAATTATATGTGAATAGATGATGATCATATTTGTATGTCATTCATTTGATGTGAATTCAGGAAAGCACTCAACTCTAAATTAGGTGTTGATATTGGCTAATTTATTGCTAAATATTTTTTAATAATTATTATTCTAATAGCCATGTCTAATGATTATGAAAAAAAGAGGTCTGCCCTAACAGTGTCCACAGCGTCTATCGATGCATATTCTGATGAGTTGAAAAGGATCGAAAACAAAAATGATGTACAACCCATGAAAGGATGGATGAAGAAGAAAAGCCCTGCTCTCCTCAAGGGTTGGCAAAAGCGTTACTTCATGCTCATTGAGAACATGCAGGAAGGCCCCTGGAAATTGGTGTATTTTGATAATGATGTAAGTCAATAACTTGAATGTAGAAAACCGACACTAAGCCTAATGGTGCTTTTGATTTATCATCCATTACCTCCATCAATTAGATCTCCAAAAAAGAATTCACCATTTAATTCCCTGGCCGAAATCTAGAATTAAAAGTTAAAACTCCTGAATTGTGTCAATAATGGATTGCCACTCTTAACGGTCTCAGAACAGCAACTTCCCCTCAGAGAACAAAGAGATAAGTCAGCATGGATTCAGTAGTTAAGATGGCAGATGAAAGTCCCACCAAGTGTATGAATTTTCTCATCTTGTAGTATAAAACCACAAGATTGTGGATACGTATACAGCCCAATAGGCACAAGTCTATAAGGAGAGGCAACGCAATTCTCTGCTCATCGACTTGTCCAAGGGAGATAAGAAGATTAAGGAGAAGCAAAACACCCAACAATTATCAAATGAGAAGATGCTTGAACTAATTGGTTTGAAAGAATTCATCAAAAATATGAATGAGCAATTTGTCTATCAAAGAATGATCTACGGCTATTTGGGTAAAAGAAGCAAAGGAAAAGTAAAGTACTTTTAAAAAAGATGGTTTATTCTTGTATCAGCCAAACCTTTGGTATTTATTATTTAGATTCCTAGTATTCAGATTACAATGATGAAAAGATATTGCAGGAATCCCAACTACCCCCCTGGCTAGAATTAGATACTATTACTTATTTCAAACAGAAGGAAGAAGGGAAACCTCCAAAAGCTAAGGGTGACGTGAAAATGTTGGATTGCCAAGAAATTATAATCAAGAATATGTCCAAATCAAAGGAAAGTGGCTACACCTTCAAATTAAACATGGGAGACAGATTATATCATCTGATGGCTGATTCTGAATTAGAACGTACTAAGTGGCAAACTGCCTTGAGTGCATCTATCAGGATAACCAAAGAAATTAATAACCCTTTAAAAATTAAAATTAAAAAGAACATTGACCCCTTAATCCAATTATATGACGAAGAAACTCAATTGATAGCAAGAAGAGAAAAGATTAGACAGAAATTAGAGTAGGATATTGCAGCCATCTTGAAAGAGGAGGACGTTGATCTAAATAAGCTGATTAGTTAATTGACTGATTTGAGATAAGACATGTTGGAGTCGATGTAAGCAAGCATTGTGAAAGACCCCTAAAGAAAGGACATTGTAAAGGAATACACCGACATTTATCATGAAAAGATATGCGAAAGGATTACTAAGTTTTGGGATCAGAATTACATGAAATTACAAGTACTATTTAATTCTAACTTTCATAGTCTCCAGAATTATTACTCATAGGATAATGGTTACATGATTATTTATTACAGATGAAGGATTTCTTTAATGATGATCGCATTCTCTTGGGAGTTGGAGTGCTTCTGAACATCTATGTGAATCGATCTCTTGAAAGTATGGAATCAGTCATCTATTAAATAATTGAACAGGAAAGAATTCAAGAACCATTCTTGAATGATCAAGAATAACTAGTTACTTAAACTCCAGTTGATTTGTTCAAGATTATAAACGAAGGCTTCGATATGGCATATAAATTATGTTCATGCAAAGAAACTGTAATTAGATTCGGAGGTTTTGGCAAAGTTATCCTATAATAGTATTAAGGAGGGATTCAAGAAATCATTGATGAATATTAACTCTCCGTTGCTAAGTTTGTTGCCATATGTAACAATACATTGGCTCTGCATGATAATACAAAACAATATTCAAAACGACTCTAATCTTTTGGCAATTTAAGTGATGAAGAGGTTGAAAAAGTATTTGATGGACAAAAAATCACTAAGAATTTTGTTTAAATTGCCAGCAATTGCAGAGAAAGAATCTTCATATTTTATTTCAGTCGCGTTGGTACTCATTTTAAAAAGCCTTATCTCGAAATTAAGATCATAGACACTCTAAAATCCATAATAGAACCAGCCACAGAAGCTTTATCACAATTGCACGACAGTTTTAGTAGAAAACTCTGGAAGTAACTCACTGATTCCATTATACTCTACTATTTTAATTAGTTCATTATTTCTTGCAGCAAGGCAAAAAAGGAATAATAAAATGAATTCATTAGAAAATTAGAAAATGATAAAGAAATCTTATACTAAGAACTAGAAACATTTATATTTGAGAAGTAATTATAAGCAACTCTAAAGCCTTTTGATGATATGATATCATTCTTGAATGAAGAATCTCTAAGTATTTTAGACCCATGCAAAAGCTTAAGGTAGTATTTTGGTAGGGCATTTTCTGAAAAAACTATCAAGTCTATTATGACTCTAAGGTTTGATTTGGACAAGGAACAAAAGAAAGATACTATCGAAATCTGTAAGAATCTAATAGAGGATATCAACAAAACCTAACCTATCGAAGAAGACACTGTTAGAATAATGGATTTCTTGGGTTAAGAGGATGAAGAGTAAAATAGCACCCAAATGCAATAGCAAGAACAAGTTTAGAGAAGAGCAGATATCCGATTAGATTTTAATGACAATGAAATTTAATCAGTATATATATCAATTAATATTGTAGATCCCTTAACAGTAGTAAAAGCGAACTTCAATTGAAAAAGAAGAATTCATAGATGAGGGTTATTTATATAAGAAGAAACCGAAATCAAAGGCATGGGATTATAGATTTGTTAGAATTAGAAAAGGGTTTATGTATTGGTATATCAACTCAAATTCAAGAGAAGCATAGAACAAAATCAATCTTCAAAGTGTAGATGAGGTCATTCCCAACCCTAAAAAGTCTACCAATTTTAAGATCTAGTTAGAAGATTCTAAGATATATAAGTTTAAAACACAAACTAAAGAAGAATGTGAATTGTGGATCAAAACTATATTGAAAGAACAGAATCAAACTGAAGTGGCAATCATCACTCTAGAAGCTATTGTATTATTTGTTATAATGCTAGTAAATTGGAAACGGGAAATTGCCAATCATCAAAGATTATGATGAAATAGCCAGGAAGGAAAGACAAAGATAGAAATAAGAAGAAAGAAAAAGGAAAAGAATTGAGAAAGAAAACGAGTAATATATATCACTTATAATATAGATTAAAAAAGAAATAAATGGAATTGAAATTGCTGTAATAGCAGTAATTGAAAGAATTAGGAGATAAGCCATAACCTCATTAAGTAGTAGATGTATTTGAATAACAAAGGAAATCGGTATAGAATTGATGCGACATATTATTAGGGTGATTCCTCCAAAAAAACTACTTCTTGTTGGACTTCATTTTTGATAGCTTTAGGAGTTGAAAGACCTAAATGATTATTATCATAACTATTGATAATAACTATTTTACATAAACTTAGAAATTATACTTTTTTATTTCTATTATTTTGTCATTTAAATCACATTTTTATTTGATAATAAAATAAAAAATGAATCCAATATATATATGCTAAGAACCTTAATGCAATCTACAAACTTATCATTCTGATCACACTTGTTTCGATGTACACAATTTAGATTGCTATTACAATGAATTCTTTAGTTCTAATATCATTTTGGATCTTAACTTTTATATTTCTCAAATATAACTACTCAAACGCAGCGAATTGATCACATAAAAACTATGTTCTATGATAAACTGTAGATTCAATAATAAGAATATAATTTATTGTATAATGAATATCATAAGCACAATCCAAATTGGAAAGTATTAGCTTAGAAATTGGAAATGGGAGCAAATGGACTGAAATTAAAGATTGAGTGTGCAGAGATACTCTTTAAGATTGGAAATCTATCGAAATTATGCTAAAATTTTTATAATCAAAATACAGGAACAAAAAAATCTGATATCAGACTGAAAATCAAAATCAATACTCCAACTTAATCCCAAACAATAGAAGAGGAAATCAAATCTATTGAAGTTAAGGCTAAATTGCAAGAAATAATTTCTGTTAGAAATGCATCAGAAAATACAATCATCTAACTCGAATAAATATAATCAGATTCAGCTCTGATTTTATTTGAAAACAATTTGTTGCTTAATTTCAATTTAAAATCACAGTGCATTAGGTAAGAAATACAATGCAAAAAATTTGATTACTTTGACAAAAAAGTTGTAATCTAAAATAATAATCTGCTTCAATTCTATCTCTTTGAGCCTACAAAGAAGATGCTTGTTGAAGTTAGAGATTTGTAAGTCTTAGATGCCATTTGGTTCAAGTTAAGATAATTTGATTTGATTTACCAAAGTTCTAATTTGCATTTTTATAAAAAATCACTCCAAATCAATGAAGAAGTTCAAATACTTTAATGGAATTCGAATATTAAGACGATTAATTTTATATTTCAAAATAAATTAGCCTTATTCTACCAAAAATCATTTAATGTCTATAGTCTTAATAATTTAACCTAAATCGAATGGCATTTAAATATCAATGAGAATATTTAAGAAATCAAATAGAATAGCAATGATTATTTAGTATTGATTGGTATGACTCAGTTGTATATGGTATCAATTGAGAAGAAATCTATAGTGAAAAAATTCACCTTCGAACAACCAAATTGCTTGATCATTCCTAGTCCTGCAATTCCATACTTGTTCCTGATTGCAAATAGCGGAAGTGTCTATTAATCAAAAATCTATTTTCACAACACAAAATAAATATTATCTAATATTGTAAGTCAACACCCCACCGCTATTTTCATGGATGATCAAACTATATTGATAGGCGATGATTTGGGATTCCTCCAAAGATTTAAATACTCCTTAGGAGAATGAGCAATTTTTATTTTATTCTTAAAATATAACATATTTAAAAATCGATTAAATTATGTTTAATTTTCTTTCAATCAATTACAAATAGGATGACTTTGTAAAAGGTTTTTAGAAGGAATCTTAAACTATAAATACAGGTTTGTGGATAGAACACTATAAAATTAAGTCCGGAAAAGATTTTAGTCTAATTGCCCTATAATAGATAAGTAGATTATATTAATATTATTAGATAATTAGGACCTTGAGATAGGACTCTATAAAATTACATCACATTTTGATTTAGATAAAAAAATTTATTAAAAGTTTTGCAAATATGAAGGAAAATACCAATATTGTAAAATATCGAAAAAGTTGGAAGATTTTTTCTTAATAATTAACTCAAATTCAAGTTTAATTCATTTCAACATTCCCAATAATGAAGAAATTGAGATTAAAGCCAGATAAGACTATCTATTTGAAGGATTAAAGCTTGCCAATAATTAGTCAATCATGATTTTACTTTCAAGAAGCAAAGTAAAAAAGGATATTCAAATAGAATTAAGAAGTATCTAGAATTCAAAAGTATTGTTGTAAGTCTATAGTTTATGTTCGGATTGGAACTTAGAACGTCTCTCTCTTTAAAAGATAGATCTAAATAATATGATTTCAGTTACTATGGAGCAACATCTTATCCAGGATTATGTAATATTTATCAAACACATAATCAATAAAAAGATAGTAAAGACTCAGATAATTAACACCTTTAATAATCATTTTGTTGATAGCAAAATTTATACATTACAAGGCGTAGATTGTATGTTCTCTTTCAATAGCTATTCTAAAGTGTTTAAATTGTAAATTATGAAGCATCAAAAAATATTGAGATAATTGAATATGAGGTTGTGTGAATTTTACCATGTTGTTGATAAGAGAATGATTGTACTATGTGAAAAAGTAGGACTTTCAAGATTTAGAATATTTCGATACGATATAAGAACAGGAAATTAATTTGATTTTTGTTAAAATGATGATGTTATTAGTAATATTTAAAAGTTGAAGTTGGAAATGAATAAATTATCTCTATGTAAATATATTTGGTAACCAAAAAATTAAGTTTAAGATTCAATGATTAATTTGCAGAAGAATTGATGAATAATAAAAATTGAATTTAAAATAAATTAATTTTAATGTAAATTCTTCTCGTCAATCAATGTGAGGTATTATCATGTATTAATAAATTTATATTCAAATCATTATTATAGATTGAGATATGATGTTACATGTATATTATAATAAATTTAAATAATTATTATGCTCCAAAGTAACTCTTTAAAAGATAGACTGAAATGCAAAATAGAGTTTGATTAAGAGGAAGAGAAGCCAGAAATACCTAGTCTGAGTCTAGTAGATGATGTGATAAAATTTGAGGATAGATATGATATTTTATAAGTACTGGGTAATAATGTGATTTATCTTCAGGCGAGGGAGCACATGCCATAGTAAAATTGGCAAGGAGGAAAGAAACCAATGAGTTGTATGCAGTGAAAATAACAAGAATGAATAATGAAGAAATATATAATAATGTGAAGAGAACATTTTATAATGCTCGCTGTTTGAGACATCAAAACATTATTCAGGAAATTGAATTATTTATAAATGAAAAATATTGCAGGGCATGTTTGGTTATGGAATATTGTCCATTTCCAACATTGTAATAAATCCTAATAGAGAGAGGAACTTTGAGAGAGGATGAAACTAGATAAATCATCAAGCAGCTATTAATCACTATCCAATACATTCACAATAAGGGAATTAGTCATAGAGACATTAAACCTGATAATATTTTAGTAAATTTAGAGGGTGATTGCGAATTAAAATTACTCGATTTTGGAGTTTCAAGACGCTTTTTATCTAAAAATAATCACATCGAAATGCTAACCAAAACAGGCCACATCTATTACTCTGCTCCGGAAATTTATCATCAACCACACTACTCAAAAGAAATTGATATTTGGAGTATTGGAGTCGTTATGTTTTAATGTATGACAGGTCAATTGCCATTGCATGAAAATACAATGAGCGATTAAATTCAATTGTTAAAAACCCCAGAATTATGGAATTTTAAGAATAAGGTCAAGGATGAATCCCTTAGTGCTTAAAATCTATTATTTAGACTTTTATCAGCAGATCCAAAAAAACGGATTACTCCAATTGACGCATTAACGCATCCATTCATTGAAAAAAATCACATTTATACAACGTTGGCTATGTTGTCATCAACAAAGTTATTTGAGGACGATGATGGATTTGCAAATAAGTGCAAGTCGTTATAGACCAGTTTATCGATTAATCAGAAATAGAATCTGCATCGAGCATTAAAGACTTTGCATCTTGGAATAGAATATTAAGACATAGTTATAGAAGACTTAATTTAGGAACTTGGGAATATTCATGTAGTTTAAAAAAGGAATGGAGAACATTATTCAGGTCTGATTTAATTAATTAATTCTCTTAGTAATAGTTCTGGCAACAATCAAACAGAAGTCTAGAATAGTAGTGGACAATGCAATTTAGAGATAGGCTCTTCATAAAGCATATGTATTGAAATATCTTATTAAATTAGTATCAACTGAAAATTATACTTAAGATTGTTTTGGAGATCTTTGTAATATGTAATCTAGTGTCGATCTTGGTATTACAGGAAATACAGGAAACAATATTCAAAATGAGGAGAAGAAGAAATAATCATCAATCAACTAATTTGCAAACGAAATAGGTAGCAAGATCGAATGCAGTATCGACATTAATTTGGTTGAGTAAGAATTTGGATCAAACAATAAATAAAATCAATTTATTTCAAATCTAGATGTTTTGGGAATAAAAGAATGTAAAGAGGAAGTAGAAAATACAATATGATATGATTTATAATTCATTTTTTCTTCATTTCTTGGTTTGTTACTAAATTAATAATAAATTTGGATTTATACGTTAACGAAGAATTCAGAGAATATTTATTTCATCTAAACTCCTTCTCCAAATCTAGGAGAGATTATAGTGATTGGTTTATTCCTGGGACTGTTCTAATCCAAAGTATTCACAAACCCTTGTGATGAATTAGCCTATTTAAATATTTTTATGCCATTTTTATTTTACTTTTTTGGTACCTTATCAAATTAAGTTTTCTTTGTCTAAATTTAAAAAATGATTATTACAGGTCTGTATTTTTTACCAGAAGAGGGTGATAATATTGGATTTCTTGATTGTTAGCAAATTTTGGGTTTCTAATTCGTAGGGGGTGAGACTGATTTTTGGGTGATTTCTGTATGATAGGTGCGAATAGATGATTTCCATTCTTTTTCAATTGATTCTCCTCTTGGTTAATACTTTTTCAAATGGAAATCATTTCTGTGCATCATAGTTTCGTAGTTTTATGGTCCTCTTGAGCTATGGATATTCCTTTTAGGATCACTGATAGTATCGATATAACTATAGATAGTTTTTTTGAGAGAAGTTTTGTGTTGAGATTGATTTCCAATCAATGCATTGTTATTAACAAGAACTTTTTAATTCAATAGTTGTGAGCTATTTATTTTATGATGTCCTTTGATTGACTTGCTGGATTCTTAAGGTTAATGGTTGCAATAAACACTATCAGTGATGTGTTTCAAACCAGAAATGTGAAGTGAATACACTGACATATAATTAATATAATAAGTGAATGGATTTTAAAACTCGATTCTAAGGGAGAACTACTACGATGGATAAAAATGGTGTTATTGGGATAGTATCAAGGGCTTCATAGCCAATCAATAAGTAAAGCGAGGCACCCCTCATCACAACCAACGTGAATACGTATTAAAATCCTCCATCATACTATTTTCAGAAGTTCCAAAGGAATGCTCAGAAAGTGTTATAATCGGATACGGATATCGATTTAACACCCTCAACGAGATCTGATTATCCATCTTATAAATTTAGACATGACTTCCAAAAATTGAATATGGATGAATATGAGATTGTTGCAATTCCTAAAAAGGCTTTGGAAGGTGAGAAATATTCAATGACTCACTCCTTTGTTCCACTCATGAATAAGGGAATGGGTTACATGCCGAATTCAAATGTGGCTCAGAGTTAGCAGCTGATGAAAACTCACTCGAATAACAGCTATTCAAGATAGTTGAAGAATGCGAATCCAATTCAGAATGCAAATCCTTTTATTTAGGCAGGATACGGAGCACTGAAACAAAAATAGTTATATTTACAGAATCTAAAAAAGTGATTTTGACTAAGACTATTTATTGTTATAAATATCAAAATAGTTATAAGTTACATATCCTTGTTTTCAATCCTCACTTTTTATATAATTGCATAATATTAATAATTAATGTAATCTGTTGATTTTGCAAAGCAAGTCCTGGGAGAACCGCTGCGTTGCATTGTCCGAATTAAGCCCCCTTCCAACTTTCAGAAGGAGGACGTGCGAATCAACAATTAACAAATACTACTTACTGACAACAATAGAAGTATTGCTCATCGTTGATTATTAATCCTCTAGTTTTGGAAGAATTCGAATGTCCTGAAGCTTATGGGCCTGAATTCTCCATGCATCAAATCTACGAGCAGTTCTTGCAATAATTTACGGGTCCCTTCATCCAAGGATTGAACGTAAACATATTCGCATATGGGTAGTGAAATTAAAAATAAAACTTAGATCTACAGGAGCAGGCAAAACGTAAACTATTGAAGGGAACAAGAAAGAACATGGACTTATATTGAACTATGCATCCTCAATATTCTCTTTATTAGAAAACAAGAAATTTCATACCAATCAATCTTAGGCATCCTAACTTGTCAATTATTCATATGGACTCAGAGCCAGATACGTTGAAATCATAGATGAGGAAGTGTCTGATCTATTTGCCCCTCCCAATAAACGATTGAATGATCAATTATAAATCTTAGATCATGCATGGGAAGGACCCACAATTGCCAATGCCACTTGGGTGACTGTCAACAATGAAATCCAATTATAGGAAGCCCTTAACAGTGGATAAAGAAACCGTAATCAAACTACAAATGAATTTGGTAAAGTGTCTAACAAGTCCACATCCTTCTTTACCCTCGAACTACTACAAAGTTCACTCTAAAAAGACACCAATGAACCTTTGATTATGTTATCCAGACTATGTTTCTTTGATTTAGCAGGATCTGAGGTTCTGATTGATGACCCAGAAACCATAAGGATTAAACAAGGATCTACTTTGAACAAATCCATAATTTCATTTACTCAATTACTCAAGGAATTGGGATAGCCATAAACTGCAGATCATGCTGCTTATGATACTTCTGCTCTAACTTCTATAGTGAAAGAACTAGTTGGTAGTAATTCACTTTCGATTGGCATCTTTTGTGTATAGCATGGAGATCCGAAAGGAACCAGTTTGACTCTAAACATATACAAATATTGCAAGAATATCAAAAACTTCCCAATAGTCAATGACAGTAAGGTCCTAGGTCTATTGCACAAATTTCGATTGGAATGCCAAGCAGCTAGATTGTCTGGGAGAGGTGGTTATGGAGATACTGGAAACAATAAGATGTTGGAGTTGGAGAAGAAATTGATAGAGGATAATTTGGATAAAATGAGGAATGCAGATGAAAAACAAAGAATGGCTTAGAAATTATCAACGATGAGGGAGAAGTATAATGAAATTGTGAGATAGAAGGCAGAATTGTAGTAGGAGTTGATTAGGAGTGAGGAGGAGAAATTAGAAGTCTCTAAGGCTTTGGTGGAGTTACAAATTGAGAATACAAGGTTGATGGAAATTATATAGAATGAGAAGTATGATATGAATAATAAATTGTTGAATGCAGAATCAGATCTATTGTCCTTGAATATAAGGGAGGAGAAAGCCTTGAAGTCTATTTAAGAGTTGTAAGATAATTTAAAAGAAACCAAGGATGACAAGAGAGCCTTGGAGATTGAATTTGTTGCTCTCAAAAAGAATTACATCAATATCTCTACTGCTTTAGAAACTGAGAAAGCCAAAAGCGAGAACATAGGATTAGAATTAATTAATGTAGTTAATGAAAACAAATCTCTTCATTAAGAATTGAATGATATCTACAAGAAATCTGGAAATACAAACGAAGAAAATGCTAGATTTATGAAGAAGTATACTTATCATTTAGTTTAGAATTGAAAAATTAGAGCAAGAAAACCGAGAACAGAGAGAAGCTCTCATTTATACCAAGGCTGAAATTGAGAGATTGAAAACTGAAATGCTTAAATACGAAATCCTAGATTAACAACATAGAATTGATCTAGATAACAAGAAGTTGGAAATTGAAAAAGGATTTCTTGAAGCAAACAGAGAAAAACAGAATGAAGTATATAAAATGAATAGAGAATAAGATGATGCTGTCAAAAAAATGAGAGATGAAAAATTACTATGGGAAAGTCAAAAAATGGAATTAACCCATAAAATCAAAAGCATGCAAAGAAGAGTCAATGATGAAGAAGAAAGAGTTAAGGAACTAGAAAGATAAGTGCAAGAATTACTATCAGAAAACTAAAAAATGGATCTACAAATGAATGAAATGAGATCACTCTATAGAAATAAACTTATGCAATTTGCTACAGATGGTAAACCAGATAAAGCAAGTAGAATTGGATATGATTTCAATGCCAGAGAAGATCTCATTAGAACATATACTGAAAAAGAAATTGAATTAAATGAAAGATTGGAAAGAGAAAAGAAAAACTCTAAATAAGTTTCATTACAAGTCCGATAACTTAAAAGCTATGCAAGGAATTTAAAATATCTTTGTGAAGATTGGGCTCCAGTCGGAATTCCTTTACCAGATATACTCACAAAAGATGTTACCTTCTTAGATGATGAAACCTATGGTACTTTATAAGGAGATCATATGGCTGAGATTGAAAGATTGAGAATGAGGAATAAAAAGCTGGAAAATGAAGTTAGAATTCTATAGGAAAACATCATGAATGGAGTTGGAGGAGGTAGTATGGATTTAAGTAAAAGAATATCTAATGAAATGGATATGTTAAAATAAAATAGAAATAAATAATCCATAGATGGAGACTTTTAGATTGATCAGTTGAGAAAAGAAAGAAACGACTTACAAGAAGAAAATAGAAGATTAGTGACTTTATTGAAAGATAATAAAAAGTGGGATGTTTACATTTTATAAAGAGAAAATGAAAGGCTAATGAGATAAATGAAAGAATAAGAAGTAGGATTAAATTCAGTTGGACCTATGTCTGGAGAAGCAAAGGGTGCTTAATAAAGGGTATAATATATTCCTTATAAATTCTAGTTACAAATGTACGAAAGATCACTCAAACAATTAGAAAAAGAGAGATCTGAACTAATTGTTAGAGCCACAATGGCTGAAGAGTAGCTTAAAGCATTACAGGAACATTTATCAAAATAAAGCTAAGATTATTAAAGAAAGCTCTTAGAAATTAAAAGAGGTGGTAGCATATTCTGATCAAATTATAATTATTTTATTATAACAAATGAACTTAAATATAAACATTAAGTATAAAAGTAAGTCAATTCTACTTATAATGGCTTAAATTAATAGAATGACTACTTTCCCTCAAATTCACAATAATTTTATATTTTTCTATTTAATTGATAAATTAGTGATAATTAGTAAATATAATTCTAAGATCAATATTTATATTAAGAAATTGTCTATATAATTTTATGAAGTAATAAGTTAATTAATATTTTTAATTCTGAATTATCAACAAAATATCATAAAAATTTATCATAAATGCTGAATGAAAAATGCAAAGCTGCTTTTATCAACCTGGAAATTTGATTCATTCTTTTTATGTTAGTCTTTTCGAATAACTTACTAATAGCATTAGCAATATTCTTTCATGATGTTTTTGTTTTAAATTACTGAATTCATCATATATTGAGTTGCACTATCTTGTCTTTACCCTAAATTACGCATGTATAAACAGAATTATAAAAACTTAAATAAGTAACATTAATTTGTATTTGAAATAATATTCATTATCTAAGTCTTTAATAAAATGAGATCTCATAATGAAGATGGTAACTATTTATCTACGATTAGTGTTACACAAACTTGAATTCAAGAAAATTATTAAAAATTCTCCTAAAACCAATTTTGAAGAATGCATAAATCCTCCATCTTTAGACGAAAGCTATTTGTTAGTTAAATCCAACTTACTAGATCTAAATTTCAAAGAAAATAAGGAATAATAATAAATTAATCAATACCTGATTGAGAATTGTGAAAAATGGATCGAAACTTAAGAATCCCCTTAATAACCAGCATCTCTTAAATAAAAATTTATCAAAGAAAAATTTTCACCGTTTTCTCAACTTATTAAGATACTCATTTTTCTAAAGTATCTGATAGATTTTTTTAGCATTTTGCTCAATATTTTTTGTGGAATATGTATCCCTTTCCTTAATCTCATAGAAGACTATGAAAATATTAGAAATACCCTATATTTTCTAATATCTTTTCATTTTTTCACCATAATAATTTAAAATCAATTCTCCTACTTATAACTTATCAAAACAAAACAACCATTTTGTGAATAAAAGTTCTGTTTTTTAAATGAAATTACTCTAAAAAATCTAGCAATTATAATTTTGATGTTAATTTACCTTTTAGAAAAAGTCGATTTGGTGCTTGAAATAATTTCACTGTATTATTTTAATTTGGGATATAAAATGGTTGAAATATTTACTATTTGTTTAATTATTTAAAGAAGTAAAATATGAATATTAAATAGATTAGAAAAATTTTATAGAACTCTGGGTATTTAGAAAGCAATCGTTTATTATATTTACTTTCTTCATCTGTTTACAAGTTTTTTTCAAAACTCTAAAGGAGATGGAGATTTTTTACTTAAATATCAAGAATCCTTAATTATCAACATTAACTTTTTGACCTTCTAGGCTAATTATACTGTCTAAGATTCGACATAGAATTTTGATGTAATAATTAATTAGATTACGGCGTTACTTCTAATGTTTTATGCAATAAATAATTTAATTTAGATTTAATCTTATCAGGGTTGTATTCAAAATTAAATTAAATTTGATATTCATGTACTACAATTTTACTTTTGGCACCATAAAGGATAAATCTTAAAAAAATTACGACTTTACTCAGAAATTTCAAATAGAGAAATTAATAAGGAATAAGTATTTTTTTATTTTTATATAAGTTGGCATAAAAAGCAATAATTAAAAAAATATATTTGTAAATTTTGAAAGACAATTTGAAGGTTTTAGAATTATTTTCGAAATAATTTAAGATATGTTTGTCTTCAAAAGTGTAATCAATTCGAAGAAACAAAGAAAAACTAAAAAAGGATAAAAATGGATTGTATCTAATTTTGAAAGGGAAGGGATACCAGAATCTCAGAAGAATTTTTAAATGCTAAAAATAAATAGAATCAGAAAAACGTTATTATGGACTAATTAATTGCTTCTAGAAAAACATTTCTGAAGTTGAATTAGAATTGGATGATCATTTTTTATTGCTATACATTAAGCAAGAAGATTTTTACTCAAGTCTAACTCTCGAATAAGATATTGTATAATATTCATCTAAGCTTAGGAATCATATCATCTGATAAAAAATAAAATCATTTTTGAAGGAGAAACAAGTCTATTAGATTATAGATGTTTGATTTGTAATCAATTTCATTTAGAAGGAAGATGTAAAGTTATAAAATTAGAAGTAAATCTTAATTTGCTTAATGAACTTAACATTCGAATGAAGTTTAAAAATAGATTGATGAAAAAGAGACAAAGAGCCTTTAAGACTTATGTAAAATTCAATTTGAATAACATTTAGGCGATTCACAAATAGAATGGCGATGCAACTATAGATTGGAGTGAGAGCAGCGCAAATGATAGTTGTGATTAATTTGAAATACATCCTGAAGATGGCAGCACAAGTCAAAAATTTACAGATAAAAACTCAGTAACAAGTAAAGGAAATGTATAATTTTTCTGTTATTTAAAAAGGATGGATTTGCAGATTTTAATAAACTTTATGAAAAATTTCGGAATTGCCACACTTAACAATAGGCATCTAATCACTCAAGTTAATATATGGGAGAAATGATTCGATCTGATTTTCGAAGCATTCCTTTACAATCCTCCTAATATAAATTTTAAGAGATATTAGCTGTTGATGACATTGATTCTCTAAAAGAGTATGCATATTTTTATCCAGAATTCAACATTAGCTACATCATAAAGCTATTTGAAAATTGAATTTATTAAATATTCTAATATTTCTTTAATATCTTAATATTTTTGTTATATTTTGAATGTAGCTATCTTATTTTTTTGGAAGATTGAATAAAAATGGAAAGAAAGAATGACTTATATTGCATTCATATATTTTTAAAGAAAAATTTATCACAAAATCTATTTAATGTTATAGCCATATTTTGATTTTTGCTAATCCAATTCATTTTATTTAAAATAAATGAAAACTAGTTTAATTCAAAGTAGTAGAATACAACACAATACAATTTGATTCCTTAATTATAGGTTGTATTGGGGTAGTAGTCTTACTCTAATTTGAATAGTTTGAATTTGTAATTGTAGTTGATACTTTATAAAAAATATTATTTATATTCAGTTATGAAAAAGGAGGATGCTCTAATAGTTTTGAAGAAATATACTAAATAGGAGGATTGTCTATTTTGTTAGAAATATGGAAGAGTAACAACAGATAAGATTAATTTTGCACCTCTTCTCAATCGAGTAAGAAGCAATCAAATAGCAATTAGGCTTTGTACACGAAATATTCTTAATCTTAATGGAATGGAAAAAAATATGAAGATTTATTTTCTACGAAGCCAGTATCATGGGTCATTCAATTCAAGGATCAATTAACATTTGAAGATCTTGATGAATTTCTCAAAAGGTATAAAGAAAAAATATGTGTGTGTTTATTAGGTTTTATCCGAAGAGCGATCATTAATCTAAATTTGATTAATTGTTAGAATACTACAAGTATCACAAGGATGTTCCTAGGATGTTTTTAACAAGGGTTTCTGATTTGGCAATCTATTTTTACGAGAAGAAGAAGTAACATATTCTTAGATTAGCACTTTAGATAGATAGAGTATAGAAAGATAAAATTCATGTTGGGCATTCCTGTTGAAGATGCTAGTAATTGTACCTGTAATCATATAGAAATAATTAGAATATGAGAAATTGAAAGAAGATATCAAAGTATTAAATAGCATAACTCAGCAGACTTAAGTTTCTAGTCTTTCCCTATTAAGAGAAATCTTGAAATCTAAGGCCAGCGATGAAATAATTGTAATCGTATCTAAAATATCCTTAGAATATCGATGCCACATGGATGACTATGAATTAGTAACAGCAGTAAAAGTGTTAACATCCCCCTAATTTAAAATTGCTTAAATAACTAATCTCCAAAAATACTCAATATTACAAAGACAAATAAAATATTTATGTTGCTGGAATAAGTAAGAAGGCCATTCAAAATTCACCTTAACAAAAAGGGCATCTCAAGACTTTAAGTAAAGAGACATCCCAAAAATCCTTACTTTCCTCCAATAAAATAATTAACAATAGTAATGGAGATACAGACTTATA
Source organism: Paramecium tetraurelia (assembly GCF_000165425.1). NCBI lineage: Eukaryota > Ciliophora > Oligohymenophorea > Peniculida > Parameciidae > Paramecium > Paramecium tetraurelia. The sequence goes on from NW_001798964.1 coordinate 133,342, forward strand.
GAAATTCTTAAAGCAACAGATTTTAGGTTTCAATCATGCAAATCCATGTATATCTAGTTCAAAATAATCATCAGCTAAAGCAAATCACATATCCAATTATTAATCTAAACAAAATAGCATTCATTACATTACTAGCACTCGAAGTATATCTTCAGAGTAATTAAAATTAATACAATCTTAATAACCATTGAAACAAAGCAATAGTCCTAATTTAGTTATTCCATCACACAAGAAGAGCTAGACATAAACTCATTACACTGAAATAAATTCACCTAATAAGCATTAGAAATAAGCCTCTATCAAAATGCATACAAATATGGGATAGGATCTTAAATAATAATTAACTCACACAAAATCTCCTGAAAAACTTTTTAAAATATATACTACCCAATCTTCTGTACCTTTATCAGCAAACATTAATATCAATATTAATCAACTTAATATGAACAATTTAAATCTTAAGACTCCCTTTTAACAATACAAAGCCATGCTTGACAGTCCCAAAATGAATACTAAATAAAAAACACAATCTAACTTTGAAACTCAACGGATTACTAGTGCTCAAAAGAGTTCGAGTTCTTAGAAAAAAACCTAAATCTCCGTTTAATAGTTATATGTCTAAAAAATCAAAACTAAAAATAAAACTATGAAAAAATGATTTACTTTTGTAGAATTTAAAAAATAATTAATTTTATTTTTTTTCTTTATATTTATTAAATAATTGGCTCTATCAGTTTATTATATTTGAGGGTCATTTTAAATCTAAATCAAACATATTTTGAATTTAGAGAGATTCTTAATCTGAAGTTATTTTTCTTATCTAAAATAATCTGATTGATTTTATTCCTCTTTTAGAAAAAATTATTAATCTCAAAAATATTGATTCATCTTAAACAGCTATAATAATTGGAATACTCATGATGTCCATCCATAAAATCAAATATGAACAGATTAATTAAGACACTAAAAAAATAATCTATAAATCGGAATTGCAGCTCTAATATCAATTTTATATATTTTAAATAGAATTTAAAAATGTTAAATACTAATAATGGTGACAGTATTTATTTAAAAAGTGGCATTTTATAAATATAAGATTTAGAAGAAAATTTAATCTAGATAATATTAGGATTAATACTAAAATTTATAAATAAATGTAGTATTAAATGTATCACTTCCATACAGGTTTACTGTTGATGATTGATTGTATGAAAGTCTCATCAGTTTTCAATTATCCTGGGGATGGATATCTAAATCCTTTGGCTTTGTTGGTTTGCATTAATTAGGTCAATTTAGGAGGATTGTTACCTGAGGAATAGAATTAAATGAAAGTACCTTTTACAACAGGTGAGAATTGACGATATGGAAAGGGTACTGGTTTAGGTATATTTATGGGAGGTTGAAATTCAGGCTATCTAGAATAGGGAGTATTTATACACATATGCAGATCTAGGTCTGTCTGTAGGATCTCTTTTTTGTTACTTCAGAGATTGAGATTTTCCTGATTGTTTAAGTTTTTGTTCTTAATGTTTTTTTAGACTATCATTTTATTGTCTTTTGATAATACTATTATTAGGCTTGATTAATTGATGATTTTCCCTGGAATTCAGAATGGAATTACATTTTTCTAGTTCTTCTTTTAGAGTGACATAATTATTAACTGTAACATGATAGATATTTCCATTGATATTATTTTGGCTATTTAATTTAACAGCATGTTTTGGATTTGTCTATTTCATTTTTTTAAATGATTTTTTAGCAATAGATTCATCTGCCCAAGAAATAGCTCTTATTCTATTTTCATTGAGATATTAATTGAATATTCTTCTATCTAACCAGCAAGAATCAGCTGGACTAGACTTTGCATTCATAAATGTATTCCTGAGAAGTTGTTCATCCTCTTCTAGAGGTAGATCCTGCTCTTCATTAGGTTACCATGAACTAGATAGACCTCCGAGTCCCTTCTTACATAATTTGGATTCCAATTAAGATAATTAATGATAGAAATTCGCCCTAATTTCAAGATCTGGTCTTCTAGAGTTGAGGAATTCCAAAGTCTTATACAGTTTCCATTTATATTTTCTCATAAAGTAGGCAGTAAGTGCACAACAAGAACGAGATTGTCCTCTTACTGAGTGAACCAGAACAGATTCTCCATTGTTATGCGCTTATTCAATAAATTGATAGATTTCATTAGCAGTTTCATTTGGAAATAGTATTTACTTATTCATGATATAAAGGATGTACTTGTTCATTCTCTAGCCAATTAAATTTTAGATAGATAACACCGTAGTTTTCGAATACGCATGGTAGTTGTTTGGCTGCACAGTTAATAATTCGAGTTACTTTGTTCTGGATGACAAATTCAAGATCCTTTTAAGTTATGATGATATGCTACTTTAGAGGCTAATTCGTCTCCTATGAATAGACCATCCTTCACTTTAATTGCTCCAATTATCATTATTTTTTTAATTAGTAATAAATTTTGAAATTTGAAAAATGGAATCGATGCCTAAATTGTCAGAAATTCAAAAAGAATTGCAATTTTACACTAGATTCTTCTAAGAAAACAAGCTCTATAATTCTAGCAAGTGGACAGGTGAGTTACTATTGGGATTGACTCAAGAAGAAGATTTATAATAATCTTAATTTGCAATGCAATTTATCCAAAACAATACAGATTACAATTATCATTTCATAAGAGAGTTCGTTCCTGAATACAATGATATCATTTTGGTAGCTAGAAATCTATTTGATTTAAGAGAGTTCAAGAAATGTGCATCATTATTATAAAATCTAATTCATAAAAATGAATCAGCAATGTTCCTCTATTATTACTCTCAATATATGTATGGAGAGTTGAGAAAGGAGGAAGAAATGTTTGAGAATGAAAACTCAAAAACAGCCACAAATCCAGAGCTTAAATTATTGGAAAGGGAATTATCAAAACTATATAATCAAAAGCATTTAAATTCATTGAATCTGTATTTGTATGGACTAATACTAAAGGATACAATGCGATTAAGAGAAGCAAGAGAAGTTTTCATTTAGGTTTTGCATTAATTACCATGTTTTTGGAGTGTTTGGTTAGAATTATGTAAATTATTAACAGAAGAAGACACTTTAGACGAATTACCTAATCATTGGATGAAATCCTTTTGGAGTTCCAACTTTAATTTGGAAAAGTTTAAAAATGCAAATTGCGTTGAATAATTTTAGACATTACTATACTACTTTAGAAATTCAAATTTTATAATAAACTAAATTGCTAATGCTTATTATAATAATCAAGAATTTGAATTATCACTTGAATGGTTTGAAAGATTGTTGAGTATTGATCCTTACAGATTTGAGAGTTTAGATACATATTCGAATATATTGTATATAAAAGAAAATTAAGGTGAATTAGCTAATTTAGCATTATAATCCTTTACTAATAACAAGTATGTACCAGAAACTTGTTGTGTAGTCGGAAATTATTATTCTCTAATGAATGAACATGCTAAGGCAATTAATTATTTCCAAAGAGCACTCAAATTAGACAAAGATTGTCTGGCAGCCTGGACTCTGATGGGACATGAGTATTTAGAAATGAAAAACGTTGCTTCTGCCATTTAATCATATAGAAATGCTGTTGAAATTGATCCTAAGGATTTCAGAGCCTGGTATGGATTGGGTTAAACATATGCTTTATAAGGAATGAATCAATATGCTCTGTATTACTTTAGTAGGGCTGTGATTAGTAGACCGAAGGATGCAAGAATGTGGAATGCCATGGCAGAATGTTATGACAAGATGGATAAGAAAAATGAATCAATGAAGTGTTACGAAAGGGCTAATCAATGTAAAGATAAGGAGGGCATTGCTATTCATCAACTGGCAAAGTTGTATGATGCAGTGGTAAGCCTATGCATTTCTTATGGATTAGGGTAAAACAGAGAAGGCTTTGTCAGCCTTTGAGGAGAGTTTGAGGAGGAAAGATGAGGAATAAATAGTCGACAAAGAGTTGTCAGAATCTTTAGTGTATTTGGCAAGGGCTTTCTTGAGGAGGGGAGATAAGGAGAGGGCTATGCAGATGGCTAAAAGATTATATGATTTCAATGGGCCAGAGAGAGACGAGGCCAATTTAATAATGAGTTAGTTAAATAAATGAAAATAAATATTATTATTCATGAATTAGATTTATCATGATTCTCTTCTATTGGCTCTGAAAACGTAAATCTTAGTTCCCATCACCTTGGACTGTAGATATCTCAAAGAAGCCCTATGTGAAATTTCTAACGAAAAATAGTTTTTATAAATTGAAGACTATGTCTTAAACTAGGACTTGATCGATAAGGTTAATGGACGAACAATTAACTTGTTGATAGAGTGTATTAAAATTCTCCGAAAGTATATGTTCATAGGGTGGAATGCTAGCCCTTAATTTATTGAGGTATTTACAATTCTAAAAATAGGACATAGTATATGAATTCATTGATAAAAGTACTGAGGACTGGGTAGAACCGCTCTTTTTTGTGCAAAGACTCCCAGAAATCAGAGTACAATTAAAAGCATATTATAAGACATTTTAAGAAAACGCATTCGAGTAATTTATGTTGGTCATTAAATAGATTGTGTGATACTTTAATTGCCGAACTTTGTGATGATTTCTTAAATAGTGCATAAATAAATGTGCTATTAAATGAAATTTTGGAATCTCAATTAAAAAGGGTTGCATTTGATCTTTTTGAGTTTGCCTATCTTGATACCCAAATTACTAATGAATTTTTGGACACCCTGCAAAAATTGTTTATTGATTTGGTAACTGATTTCTTCAACTATCTCATTGATGTTGCTTGTCATGCCAACTATAAAATGCAACAATTAGATAAACTACTCAAGGTTTATGGAAGCTTAGCAAATCAAGAGAATTACAAATATATGTAGAAGGAAATTTCATAAAATATCATTGATTATGGTGATATCTCATTAGTAGGCCAATCATTTTAAGTGAATCCAGAGAAACACTCTGTTATTGTCAGACAAACAATCAAACATTTCTACTATGTAATGGATGAATGCAAACATTATTTTACAGCCAAACAACATAAGAATTTTGATGAATTGATTAATAATGCTCAATTTAATATCATCAAACCTCTTCCTTAAAATATTCAAATTATTCAGGATTCAGATGACCTTCCCTTAATGGAATTATGTAAAGAAATCAAAGTAATCAAATCAGTGAAAGTACAAAAAAATGATTTGAAAGGATTAAAAATTGTTGTTAAATAGGAGAAAACAAATAAAGTTCAATAATTTATTTTGAGTCTATCATATCATTATTTGATGTTTCATAAATTTGAAGAAGGTTGGGAGCCATTCGATGAAGAAAGAGAATTAAACATCATACTAGCCAAGTTTCTCAATGAATAATTTGATTATCTTCATTGTGGACATCCTGAATTTAAAAAGAGAGTTGCTAGTGAAAAGTCTATTGATAGAACTACTGATGATGTTTCTGGATTCAAAAATGCTGTCATTAAATTCAAAAAAATTAGTGCTCCTAAAAAACCAATTAGATATGGAACATCCAATAGAGTTATAGGTGGTAAAGCACTTGGAATGGGTATTGGTGTACTTATTGTTGATTGTCTTGATGAAGATATTCCTTGGGATGATAAATTAAAAAATGCTGGATTTACAGCTATTTCTTTTGGTGTTCTTGGCATTCTTGCATCCAGATTACCAATTGTAGGTATTATCATATAACAAGTCATTTTTGCTATGGCTGTCAAATCTATTCTAGCCAATAAGGTCATTAATGATTCTTAAACCGCAAAAAATCTTGGGCATTTGGGTCTTATTATTACTATTGGTGTAGGCATGACGATAGCAGGTAGCATCATGTTTCCAATAGCCTTTTGGGGAGCCTTTTTTGGAGGTCTTCTTGGTGGTGTAGGCATGGGTTTGTATTAAAAGTTTTTGATTCCTTATTATATGGATAATATTGTCGAGATGATGAACAAGGCAAGCAGACTGATTAGGCAAAATGGAGCAGTAAGATACAAATAGTATGCATTACAAAAATTATAAATTGATGAGAAATTTTTAGGTACTCACAAACCATCTAATTTGGAAGATGATTAATATTTCACATTGCTTATGTTTTGTCTTAGCAATGAAATAAGGTTGATAAGCAATGCTTCATATTCAAAATAATTGGAAAAGTTGATATAAAAGAAAGCCACGGAGGAGGAGAAGTCCAATTTATTATAAAGATAATGTTAAATTGAGGTTTCATTGAAAATTTGGAATGAAACCTATGATTATCTAAAATCACAAAATATAAGTTTGGTTGAGAATGCTAAGACCTGTGCTGAATTCGTGGATGGTATGCTCACAAATTACAAAGTTGAATGAAGGAATATTTATATTTATATATATATATTTTATTGGTTATATTAAATTATTGATATAATTATTATTTAATTATTAAAGTATAAATTAAATACATAATAATTTAAAGTAACTAAATTATAGGACTGCCTAAAAAATGGAGGAGACCGAAGATTATGAGCCAATTTGAAAGGTTTTCATACATTGGTTTTTTCATAAGTATATAATAGTTTTAATAAATGTTTACAATTACTTCATTTTGGAAAAGTGATAAATTGATATTTTAGAAAAATTAAGAAAATTTAATAATTACGTCATTGGAAATAAATTAAGTTTTAAAAATAAAAGAAGAATTGAAGATTAGGAGGATTAAGATTTAATTGCTGATTAGTTATAATAAGATATAGGGCATATTTTAGTATTTGCTGAGGTTTAATTTTTAATTAAATTTAATGTTCAATAATTCCAGAGATCCTCCAAGTTAAATTCTTCTACTTATTCTAACTTAATTGCCTCCTTCTTTCCCATTGACGAATGAGTACTTGCACAAGAAGTTTAATGAGTTTGGAGACCTTAAGAAAATACTTATTTTCGAAAGAGGAAAGACAAACAAGGCTTTTGTGGAATTTCATAATTTAAAGAGTGCAATAGCAGCCAGAAAACAACTGAATGGGTTGAACATTCAAGGGGGAAAGTATTAACTTAATTTGTATGTAGAATGATAATCCATTACTCTCGACTTAAAAATCTTAATCTCGAAATCGTGGATAATTCAAGAGGAACGGATTATACTTAAGCTAGCAGCAATAGTCAAAATTCAGATTCTATACTTCATTCTAAAACAGACGACAACATCCGAGTCAACTTAACTAATCATATTAGTCAAAGCTCGTCTTCAAGAGCGAACTCAAGTCCTGTTAGAAATGAGGAGATCAATCGGTTACTCGATTATGATGATGATGATTTTGATATTTGGAAACAAGAAATTCAACTTAATTTGACTGACATGCATCCAGAAATACAAACCCTACTAAGATAGAAACAATCTAAATTGCTCAGAATTGCATCAATAGACACTAAAGTAACTGCAAAGATGATTTACAACGTCTTTACCAAATTTGGGAATATTGAGGAGATTCTGTATTAGAAATAATTGCAGAAGGCATATGTGAAATTCCAGACCATTAATTAGGCAACCATAGCTAAAGAATATCTCAATAACGCTCAATTCTTTGATTCAATTGTAACTATCCCCAATATTACATGTAGTTGCGCATCTATTTTGAACCCCTATAGCCGTTATAGCCAACTTCGTTGTAAGATGAATACATGATTTATTACAATGAAAACTGTACATAGAAAATTATGCCACTCTCACCTAATCTCTTAATCACAGGAGTCTAAGATCCTACGGAAATCTCGGAATTAATCAAAATGTTTGCCAAAATTAAAGGTAAACTATATAAAAATAACTCATAGACATCAAAATTCATGTAAATAGTCTTTAACTATCAATGTGTTCCATTGCAGATACGCTTAAGATAATGGCAGTGTTTTCAGATTATGAATTTAAGAATTAGAAGTTAAACATCATTCTCAAATGATGATTTATTATAATATTATATAAAACAAAATGGAAAATTTATGAATAAGTTTCTAAAATCACTTCTAAGCAATTTTTGTCTTCTCTCTTTACTACGAAATTATCTGATTTAACAAGTTCTATTCTTTGATAGCTTCCAATCCAGACAGTTGTTGAACTCTCTTGAGCATTGAAATATTCAGTTTATTGGCAGTAGGTTTATCCTTGGCTACTTGAGGGTTATTATATTCTTGTGATAGAAGTTATCTTGGCAATTCAACTGAGTGATTAAGATGCTGCAATTGTTGTTTTTATTGTCTTAACAATTTTTATTTGATTTAATTTGAGTTAAGTTGTTACAAGGAGATGAAATTATTATTCTCATTAGATTCTGGATTGTTGGTTGTTGATTTAAATTTGAGTATTTTGCCTTGAATTTCAAAATCGTTTATTCTTTCAATTGAATGTTATTTATATCTTGGAACTTGTGTTATTTGTTTGTGATCAGAAACGGATCTCTTTTATTTCTCATTTTGATATCCCTGCACACTGTGATACCTATTACTTTTGACAATTTTCAAGGGGGAATTATTCAACAGCCTTTGCTCCTAATATTCTTTTAAATATAAATCATCTTCTTCCTATTCTTATTCTTCCATCAAATCCTAAAGGAAATCTGTAACCATAGGTAATTGATTTAAGCTTTCCCATGTCAGACCAGTATGTCTTTATTGTGAAGAGACATTAAAACTCTAATCCTATTCCTTTATAGAAAAGGTTTTGGGTTTGGAAGGATCAGGTAATTTCTCAATCAGTTCTTTTAAGGCTGGGTATTTAATTAACAGTTATGATTTAGTAAAGTGTTTCAGTTCAAATTACAACTTATAAAAGGCTTTCTTTTTTCTTTCTATGAGTTTCAATTATTCATTTTATTGTTTCCTTTATAATAAAATTTATTTGATTTATTCATCATTTTTGACCTCTGGATGATATATTTTAAATTGATATTTGATATCTTTAATTCTTTCAGCTTAATCTTACATTTAAAATGGTCTTTGAAATGTTTTCATTTTTTAAACACAAGCTTTCCAGTTGTCCAATCCTAAACTTGTTAAATATTGTCCACAATTTGTCCCTTCTTCGCCTGCCAAGATATTTAACAATTAAACAAACTAATCAAAATTTAGCTCCTTTGAATTTTTAGCTTGCCTTTTGAATAACTCCAATAGTTTCGAAGTATTTATTTTCACTTAAAAATCCCTACAAAAATGCATCCAGTTACCAACAGTAAATACAGTGGCTTCATATTATTATCTATCAAAGGTGGCAAATTATCCTGGAACATACTACTGTTTGCAATAGAAGTCAAAAACTCTGCGTAAAACTTCTTTGTTTTGCATAATCATTATTTTTATATATATAATTGCTAAAATTCTTCAATATTTTCATCCTCCTCTATCCATCTAACCCTTTTCCCCATATTCCATTCCCCTCTCTTAGTAATTCCATCTTTAGTAAATAAGCCATAACCATGTTGCTTCCCCTGATGCCAAAATCCAACATATACTCTACCATCTGGCCAAACAAATCTTCCTATTCCCTCTTTTAATTCATCTTCATAGGGTCCATCATATAGACGACCATCTGGCCATTTCATAATTCCATTAACAAACTGATTCTTTACCCACTCTCCTCTAAATTCACTCCCATCAGCCCATTTAAAAATGCCTTATCCATGAATATCCCCCTCAAAAAAGTCTCCTCTATAATAAGATGAGTCCACAAATTCAATGTAGCCTTTGCCGTGTCGCTTGCCATCTTTATAATTCCCCTTATACACAGCCTCATCAGAAAATCGTTCAGAACCACTGCCATTTTACAAATTATGTTCCCATTTGCCTTCATAAATTGACGTATTGGTCTTCAATTAGCCCTGTCCATGGCATTCCCCCTGTTAAAAGGTGCCAATATAGAGATAGTTTTCAGCCGATAGTTTTCCTTATCCATGAAAAAGGCTATTCTCAAAGAAACCCTCATATCTCCTGCCATCATCCATAACCAAAATACCCCAGCCATGCATTCTATTATCCTCCATTTAACCATGATATCGTCCGCCCTCCACTATAATCCAATCTCTCTATGTTTGCTCATCATCCTCTTCTGTTCTATAGAGGTGATGCAAATTTAAATAAGTCTCATGCAACACCAATTCTCTTTAATTAACAGACTAAGATGTGCAACAACCCATTCAGTTAATTTAAATAATTAAAAAATGGAACAAAATTTAGATGAAAAGATGTATGCCATAGATCAAAAATAAAAAGATAAATTTCCACTCACGAATTAGATATCTTAGGATTTTGAAGACGATACACACATATACCGAATAATAAGACTGGGAAGGGAATCTGTGAGACTTATGCAGGAGTTTAAATGGGAGAGTATCATATTTAATTATTCTTTTCTAGAAAAGCTTCTCAAAGAAGAAGAATGGAGACGACTGAGAGTGTATTAACGTCGAGGATGGTTACATTATGCCATTTTTGAGAAGGAACCATACGTTTTGTTATTCAAAAGAAAGATTACCAAAAATAAGAGATCCTGAAAAACTCTGATTTTAGATGTTTGTATCATTAAGTATTTCTATTTTATTAAGTTTCATATTATCACTATTTGATTTAATAAATTATTATTATTTAATAATTAAATCTAATAATGTCTAACATATTAAGACTCTGCCCAAAATGCTAAGCAAGTCCTGCCACAATCTAGTGCATTGATTGCGAAGAAAAAATGTGCTATACTTGTGATCAGAAGGTACATACAAAATTGAAATAACACAAAACTGATATAATCCCGTATTCATGTACAATATATATTAAAAAAGAGATGAAATAGATTAAATCAGCCTAATTTATAATTAGTGGCATCAAAGACCACTCTAATGTATCATTAGAATTGCAATAAGAACTTAATGAATTAGAAGCTATGATCGAGGCCAAATAATCATTCCTAAGCAAGTAAGAGTAGAAGTGGAGCACATAAATCAGTTCTCTTGAAACCTAATATGAAAAGAAATTATTAGATTTTGAAAAAGAAATTGAAAACAATGAAAATTAATTTAAGAATTATTAGTCTAGTGGAAATACAACTTTTACAATTGCTGACATAAAATAATCAATGGAAGCATAACAGCAGTAAATATTTATATTTTATAAATAGATAAGCTTGGAAAGAGCTGAATGAGAGGAAAGCTGCACTATAAGATAAAGAAAATCTACTCTAAGACATGATTGAAGCTGAGAAGATTTGTTTAAAAGAAATTGCATAGAAGGAGAAATTGATCAATCAGTTTAAAGATTTATTATCTTAGTAATAAGCTGAAAGAGATCTTATAAAATAAGAAAATCAAAAAATACTGGCATAATTAGAATCCATAAAGGCCTTATGTAAGAAAAGTTTGCCTTAGTATGGAATTAAAGTTGATTTTTTGGATAAATTGGGAAAAGGGAATAAAATTAAGAAAAATGAATAAGTAGATGAACAAGATGAAGAATATGAGGAGGATGAATAATAAGATTAAAATGGAGATGAAGAAGAAGAGGATGAAAACTAAAATGATGATGATTAATAGGAAGAATAATAATGATTTTATATTCATTTTTAAACAAAATTAAATTTATAAATTATTACAATCATTTATATCCAACAAATAAATTAAATGCTACAACAATTAAACCAATCGAATAATTTCTCAAAAGTACTGAGATACTGTGATAATCTTAATTTGACTAATTAATGAATTAATTGATTAAATTAATTATCAGACCATATATAATACCTTCAATTTATTATAACACCTATTTAATAGGTTTAACCATAATAAAAACATGTTTGCTAAATAGCAATCCTATATAGACATCTTAAACAGACTTAAAATATCCATAGTAATAGGCAACCAGCAATTCAACAATTAAAATAGAATGCAATTTATATAGTTTCCTAGTGGTATTCCTATCAATGATTCTACCTTGTTTCATATATGGACCTCTGTGCATCACATAGGTTTGCACATCTGAATTGCATTATTTTTGTACTTAATGTGAAAAATGATTCAAAGCTAAATAGAAGATGATGAAGGTTGGAATTGGCATAATGAAAATGTTATCAGATAAAATGGCAGAGGCAATTGCAAATATCATTATAGTTTATGAAGTACAAGCCTAGGCATAGGAGTATGACAAAATATAGAAATACACCGCCCTTCCTTAACTTATACACTCGTACATGGAGGATATGTAACTGTAATCAGTTTACTCGAGATGATTAAATAGTTTGATGCAGGATCTAGACTCATGTGGTCCAATACTAACATGAGCCATTTCCATAGCTTTTCCATCATTTTCCTCTCCTTTGATAAATATTATCTTGTCATAGAGTTTAAGCAAATTTATCAATTGCTCTTTTCTATCAGCATTCCCTCCAATGATAATGTTTTTATTTTTGATTTCCTCATATAGCTTTTATTAATCAATAATTCCTTAGAATTGGAATTTCTACTTTTATTATTCCAACCATTCCAAAGTCTTGCTCGATTAAATCTTTTCTAGTTTCAAATGATCCAAAGTGGGACAAGCAAGTCTTCTACTCAAAAATACAAATTTATTCTTCTATTCAAAACTACTGCTAAGCAATGTACCTTCGACATATCTATCCTCAATTTCATCTTCTTTCACAAGACCTGTTTGAATTGCTGTTTTTTAAGCCTCTTCCAATTATAATTGAGTGAAGTATCTAATATTTATTTATGATTTACTAAACATAGTCACTTTATTATCTATCTTATCAATAATCATTTCGTTTACTTACCCCAACCAATATAATGAAAGATAATCCTATATATAAATACTTCTGTGTCTGCATTTCTTTATCACATAAATCATAAACAAATTGATCAATGAAAGCAATTAAGATGGAATAGTAATAATTGATAATTATGATAAATATAATAGGATTTGAGTAATGTTGATCAAATAAGTATTCCTGAAAAGTAATATTATTAATAAAATAAGTAAGCTAATGATACATTGTATTCCAATCTTATTCATAAGGGATTCAATCTTAAAAGCAAAAGGATTATACATAGAATTCTATTTCAAATAGGTTGTTCTTTATTTTTCTGTCTTTGTGTCTTCTAAAAATGACTGTTTGTATTAAATGTAATCAGATGATTGTTATCCAACACTACAAACAAGCAATTATCCAGATCCCTTTATTATTTGAGAACCAGCAAAAATGAAGTTGTCAACCAAACTTAAGTTGGATTGTAATTACTCATCATGTGAACCATTCGATTCTTTGACTTCATCTATGTTTTTGACTTCATGAGTGTTAAAAAGATTAGGAAATGGTTACAACACCTCAATTCCATTACATTTAGATAATTTAGTTATTATACCATCACATTATATAAAATCTCCCTGCTTGAAAATCAGTATGTCTCCAACAACCAATTAACTATTATGAATTTAAATTGTGTCATCTCCATTTCTTAATACATTACAACGCTTTACTAAATGCTTACTCCTCTCTTTTATATCATTCTAGTGTTACACTATCTCTTTGTTGTATTATTATTTGATCACTCCCTTATAGACAACCATTATTATCAACATTATTATATAAAACAAGTAGATCTACATGTTTTCATGGAAATATATTATGATATTGATAGTTGTTATTATCAATAATAATTAAAATAATCTTTCTTTTTGAAATTGCTCAATTATAATTTACAGTACACTTTTAATTGCTATCTAAGGCTTTTCATTCTTTCCAAAGTACTTTTCTCTCATTTTCAAGTCTTAATCGTTGGTGTCATCCAAGCCTTACTTTATGCAAGTCTTTAAAAAGTTCTATAAACCATAAATGCCTCCTAGTTGATTGAGTTTTTCTAATTAGATTTTTAATTTTTTCTCTTTCAAATCCTTCTCTTTATCATGTTTTGTTAAAGTGCTTTGAGCTTCTTTTAGTATTTAATTCATATCAAATATTTCTAATAATTTCTCATATTAAAATCCAAAATAATGATCATCATTTTGCTATTATTTATTTTCATTTTTCTTCCATCCTTTTAGAAGTGTCTTCCATTAACCTTTTGCTTCCAATATCTATTACATTTATTGGATTCTATCTCTAAGATTTCATCCTTTTTTTAATGCTTCTCAAAATCATTCAAATCTAAACTTCTAAGAACTTGCATCTCTATCATTTAAGCTCTTTGTTCCGATTCTCGATGGAGTTTTAATAAGGGACTGTGTAATTAATCTGTCTCATTTTACATACTTACTTAATTTATTATATTATATCAAAGTAATAATTAAATTAATATACATAATAGAATATAGTCTTAATTGTAAGTTCAATCTTCTCGTTACATCTACATACATAGTGTTTATAAAACATAAATATTTCAATAATCAAATGTGAAGTGAGCTTCTATTTCTAATATTGTTGAAGAGTTACCTTCTAGGAAACTAATCAATAATTTATCTACTTAGGTTTTTGGTATTATTATATATTATATCTAAAAAAGTTTAAATTCAAGAATTGCCTTTTTATAGCCATAAATCAAAGTTTTACTTAATAAAATTATTATGATAGAACTAAAACTATCCAATAAATACACTATAATTAGTTGTACTGTCCTATTAGAGTAAATTGTATGCATACAACATTACTATTTAATCATTTGGACAAGCAATCAGTAAATACAATGACTAAAGGATGATTATTTAATAATTGATTATTCTCAGAACTATAATGTAATTAATACTCTTTAAATTTTAGTAGATAATAATCAAAATCAAAGGAACATGTGGAGTTCACTTTAAAAAAAGAAAAAAATTTCTTAAATAATTAATATTACACCAGTATTTTGTAAAACTGCATAAAATACATTCATTAAAACTGTTACATTTACAAATTATATACCAACTTAAAATTATTATTAAGCTAGCGTCCTTTATCAATTTGCGAAAATATAATTGTTAAGTGACAAACCATGATTTCATAATTAAATTATTTCTACAAAATCATTTGTATTTACAAATCCAAGAAAAACCTATTTAAAATAATGAAGGTATAATTAGATGATTTAAACTTGATTGACTCCCGTTTAAAAGAGGTGTATAATCGTCATTCTTTGACGAAAGGTCATCATTGTCAGAAATTAAGTTCATTTCATTATTTAGTCTATTAATTCAGATAAACCATAAACTAAGTTTTGTTTAGAAAGCTGTGACAAATATTATAATATCAAAGTAACACTCTATATAAATAAATAATGCGAAGGGAAAGATATCTAAAGTTGTAAAATAACTTTACATTTTTCTTATTATATATTAATATATATTAGATATAATCATAATTCACTTAATTTTAAAAGTTTGTCTATATTTTTCTTTTCCTTTTTCACCTTATATGTATCCTCATGAACAATCTCTGATGCATGATAGTCTGAAACTTATTGTTTTGTTTCAACAACTTTATAGGCATTTGCTGAATCAACATGAAATTTTAGTTTATGATTCAGCCAATGATATTTATCATTTTAAATTTTCTCATCCTTGAGTCTCTCTTGAAACTTTCTTACTTTTTCCTCAAATGCCTCATTATGGGATTGTTCTTTCATATTTTGGATAAACCTTGCTCTCCTTTATTCCACAGTAGATTATAGCATTTTTTCATGTTGTAACCTATCTCTAATCATGGGATTATTTGATCCAAATTTATTCTCTTTAAATTACAGGAAGTCTGCTTTTAATTTTTCATATTCCTCCAACTATTTCTCTCTTTATTATCTTTATTCTTCATCTTCGATTTCTGAGGATTCAGACTCAGAAGATTCTGATTCTGATTCATTGAAAATGTATTGAACTTCTCCTTTTGCATTCTTTTTAATTTTGTAATTTAATAATTGTTTATCTTCAGCTGGGATATTTTCTAAATACTTTTCATTCATTGATATATTTTTATTAGCATACTAAGCAATCTATTCTTTGTTGATTTAAGTGTTACTTTATTGAGTAATCTTTTATTTGAGTTAGAGAATCTTATTTTCTTCTTCTAATTTCTTCTGTTTTTTAATCCTATGTAAATAATGAGAAATAAATACTCTAATTCTTCTTGGGATACAGCAAATTCCTTTTTCAATTTAGGATCATTAAGTACATCATGACTATTGAAGATCTTATTTGGTTATTGTTCCTCATTATCTTCTTCGTCACCAAAGGACAAGACATTGATATTTTTTTACTTCTATTTAGGTTTTTAAATTGGTTTCTAGTTTATTTTTTCTTAGACTTAGTTAATTTCTTTTTCAGGAGATTTTGGCTTAACCCCCTCGGTGATTGTCAAATTAAATGGATCTATAACTACTTATGCACTTTTTATAAAGATTGGTGTCACTGGCTAATCATTTTCATCGGTGTCGACTCCATTCATAGCCATCAAATTGAAAATGGTCTTTCCTACTACCATGCCAAATATCGTATGTCTCTTTTACAACCAAGGACAAGAATCCAATGTTATAAAAAACTATGACTCATTGGTATTAGGACCTTCATTACTATATGCTAGAATTCCCCTTGTGCAAAAAGTGAGTCTGGAATGAAATTCATCTTCAAATGGTTAGCCATACATTGATTTTCCTCCCTCTCCTGTTCCTGTGGGATCACCTCCTTGAATCATGAAATTAGGAAACAATCTATGAAAGCGACAATTATCATAATATCCATTCAAACACAATTGAATGAAGTTTCTGCATCCCTTAGGCACTTCCTTACACCATAATTCAATTTCTAATTCTCCATGGGATGTATCCATAATAATCTTGCCTGATGTTTATGGAAATTACATTAAAATTTCAATAAATTAATAATAACAATTTAATAACAATCAATAATAGCAGAGAGGCCCCAGAGAAAATTAAGGTTTGTTTCATTGTTTAATGGCCAAAAAAATTCACAAAGGGCTTTAGACAATATGCTATAATTATACAATAACATATCTGAATAAGGTACTGATTAAAGTACATTCCCAAAAACATTGAAGCTATAAAAGTTAGGTAAAATACAAGTAAGCATGTTCCCATTGTGGTTTTTGCAACTGAAATATTGAATGATAATTACTGAATTGCATTAAGTCATCAAACAGATCTATAATTAGGCATTGGGATAGCATAATGAACAAAACTGAAAGGATTGTCTTTTCTTAAACGCCTGCAGTATATCCAAGTATGATCTGTAGGACGATCAATTCGCCAATTATTAATTTAATTCTCGTTTAAATATGAGTGTCTGGTTTGCTTTGATTGTCAAGAGAGAATGAATTTTCATTTAAGACTTGAGAATGAATTGTTTTCAAATTAGCTGGTTTTTATTCTGATTCTTCAATTACTCCCAAGTGTCTTGCATTTGCTAATTATTTATTGCTATACTATGAATACAATATTTTTTCAGGCTTTTTACTATCGATTGTCTAAATTAAAAGATTATGATACAAATTATAATTTATTTAGAAGATCTGATTAATTATTTAAATAGCTGTTCTTAATTTCATCAATAGACTTCCTTTTTTCTATGTTATTGTTGCGAATATAACTTTCAATTCTCAGAATCTCCTCGCTTCTATCAGGTATGTATTCTGAGACATTTTTTGCTTGAAAAATAATAGGATTGGTAGGGTATTCATTGGAAACAGCCAAATTATTATTGATTTCCTTTCCCTAAGACTCTTTGCAATTGATCTGTGCAATCAGATAAATTTCTTTGAACAATAAAACTATAGGAACTAACAACATCAGTTTGTATTTCACCGAAAATTCCTGATTTACATAAGCAGAAAGTGTTTCTCGTTGGGCAGTCGAAAGTTAATCTATTAAATGAACTACTCGCAAATATTAGTGGTCATCTAAAAATAAATTATGCTGTAATTCTAATCCATTAGGAATCAGCAAGGGGAAAATTATCAGAATGGATGAATAAAAAAGCAGTCTTCTGGCAAAGATTAAGATCTAATCTGATATCTATTCATGCTTAAACTACTTTATCGAATAAACCAAATAGGTAATCCAAATAAATGCCAAACTAGCAACTAAGTTTATAATATAATTCATTATTTAAAATAATATTTAATTAGCTTATGTTAATATTAAGAATCGACCAATAACTAAGGAATTATCTTGAGTCTGTAAACAGAGTCTATTTCGATATTTGAAAAATACTTTCTGTTCTTATAATCACCTTATCTCTCTGTCAGTACTACTTCATGTTTGTCAATTTAAATAATCGAATGAATTTATGATTAAGTTTATATAAATTAAAAATACAAAATATGAGGTTATCTACTGAGGATAGTCAAGAGAATGAGGATCAATAGGAGGATCTCAAAAAGAAGTTCATTTATTAAACTGAAAAAATGAGACTATTACTCGAAGTACCTATAGAAAAGCGAAATAAAACAATATGTTAGGATATCGCTTAAATCGCAGGAGTAAGTGATGTTATGAGTATTTAAGGAAATTCAATTTCTGAAACAGTATAGGGATAAACCAAATTTCTTAGATTTATGCAAGCATCTGTTTCTAAAGACTTATAATAAAAGAGATTATATTTTTTAATAAGGTGAAACAGGTGATGCTTTTTATGTTATTTTAAGTGGAAGTGTGAAGGTCTTTATTGAAGAGCCGACAGAATTCAGGAATTTTATGTAGTTGGTAACGTATACATTATGATATAGAAAGAAATTGCAATTTTATAAAAAGGAGATGCATTTGGAGAAATTTCTTTGCTTTACAATTCCAAGAGAACAGCTGCTGTGATGGCTGCAGAAAAAAGTGACTTGATTATTTTGACTAAAGAAAGCTTTGAGGAATATTTAAAGAATGATAACAAATAAGAAATGTAAACAGCGAATTTAAATAAATTAATTCAATTCTTAGAAAAAGTTCCAATTTTTAAAATGTTCTCAAAATCCTTATTAGTATAAATTTGTACCAAATGTACAATGGAACATTTCCCCTCCCAATAGATTTTGATTAAGCAAGGAACTGAACCATCCAATATGTACATAATTAAGTAGGGGAGCGTTAAAGTGATTAGAAAAATTAAATTAAATTATGGTAGTATGACTACAAGAGAGGAATTGAGTCAAAAAAAGTAGGACTTATTTTATGACATCGATGAACTTAGTGATCACGATGTTTTTGGAGATTATGCAATTTTAAATGAAGTGGAATCTGAATGTTCTTACATAACAGCTATTCCTTGTTAAATTATATCAATAAGTTCATTCAATGTGAGGAAGCTTCTCCCTATGGACATTGTGTAAATTTACAAATCGTAACTTAAACGTTATCCTGACGATGAAGATATTTAGTATTTATTTGAGGAGAAGGAGAGGTGGAATCATTATAAGAGGAAACTCATTCGAAATATCAAGATTGAGAAGTAGAATAAAAAGGGATTTGATCTGAGATTGAGATTGCCAGAACTGAAAACCAAAGAATTGTCACCACCTATCAATATCGTTGACATCAAAACGAGTGATAGCAGAATCTATTTTAAATTCTTGGAATCAAAAATTAGTCCCATGGCAGACAGCAAAAAGAAGGTTTCTTAGTTAAGTTAAGTTGGGTTCAATTCACAGATCATTAAGGATTTGGAATTCTCATAGGCTCAATAAGCCTTTCAAAGAAAACTCAAAAAATTATAATATAAAAAGTATTGAATCAGAATGTATTTCATTTCAACAATATTTTAAATTCAATATATTATTTTGTAGTTATAATTTTATTCATTAAGACATATTAAATTATTTTTTGTCATTATTCTTAAAATATATCAGTCTAATTAATGATACATCGGTGAATTAATAACAGATTTTCCAATATAAAGATTGAAATAATGATTAGTGTAGTTTAAGTTTCCTTTTATTTCAATTAATTTATTTATCAAGATGGGAAGCAATTGTGCAACATGTTAGAGTTGTTAGAAAAAAGAAGAAGTTATAATGAGTCAGGAAGAATAGCAATCATCGAGATAAATGCATGAATATTCATAATAGCCAAATGAGGAAGATGATGATAATGATCGTATCTCTTTTACCATAAACCCTTAGATCTTGAAGATAAAAACCTAGATGGTTCAAGTCAAATTGTACAAAAATATTTGAACTTGGATTTAAAACCAAAAAAAGAAGTTGCACCAATTTAATCGGTTCCTGCCTAAATCATAGAAATTCCACAAGCATAAATTGTCATAACAAATGGTAAATGAAATTTGTACATCATTAGAATCAAACTAAGATAGTAAAAAAAGAAAAAATGAAATGATGTTGAGAAATTAGGAAGACATGCATGAAACTTACATAAGCAAATCGGAAAATTCAGTTAGAGAGAGGAGACCTAGACATATATTTAAAGTATTATGGTTCTTTCATAAAAATATTAGAGTGGAGCTTACTATGATGGTGAATGGATTGGTTAAAGCAGAGATGGGTATGGAATTTAAATCTGGAATGATGGAGCAAAGTATGAAGGTGAATGGAAGAATAATAGAGCTAATGGTAGAGGTTAATTTTGGCATGTTGATGGGGACTTCTTTGACGGCGAATGGAAAGATGATAAGGCTTGTGGAAAAGGCGTTTATACTCACCTCAATGGAGCAAAATATGAAGGTGATTGGATGGATGATCTTCAACATGGATTTGGAGTAGAGATATGGGCTGACAATGCCAAGTTTGAAGGATAATATTAAAATGGAAAAAAGGAAGGATTAGGAAAATACTTCTGGGCAGATGGTTCTTCTTATGTAGGGAATTGGAGTGAAAATAAGTTATTTGGATTTGGTGTATATACATGGCCTGATGGAAGAGTATATATATAACTTATTTTAGAAATATTTAGGGGAGTGGGCAAATAATCAAATGAATGGAAGAGGCATATACTTATGGAAGGATGGGCGAAAATATGAGGGTTTTTATTTGAATGACAAAAAGCATGGCTATGGAATTTACATATGGCCTGATGGAAGGGTATAGCTAGTATTTAATTCTAGAAATACGAGGGGTATTGGAATAATGGTAAATAATCTGGAAAAGGTAGGTATGTACTACAAAATGGCAAGAGTTAATTGGGCCTTTGGGAAGATGGAAAAAGGATTAAATGGGTTGACTAATCAGAGTAAAATAAAGACATAAGTCCAAAAGATTGGAATTCATATGTATATCCAACTTTGTTTTAATGATTTATGCTTATTACTATAAAATTAAACTATTATATTGATAATTTGCATAAAAATAAAGAAATAGAAACGAAAATTTATTTGCAATAACAAAAATATTACACAAATTTTAGGTTAGTTTTTATATATGTGGATAAAAATCAATTTCATTTTTAGAGTAGGCTGGCTTGTAAAACAAAGGAAATCAATAGATTATGATTTAAAAATTAAATATTTTTTATTTTGATTAACAAAATAATTCATAATTTACTAGTTGACTTATTAAGCTTTACCTTATAATCAGATCATCCATGTTAAATACATAGTCTAAGTTCATGAATGTAAAATCAAGTTAAAATCTCTAAGTCCTAAAAGTTGTCACTGACATAATCGAAATATTAACTGTATTCTAATATATGGGGTGATTTGGAGACTTAGGGTAAACTTGAAACTCCAAAATTAGTTGATATCCAATAATATAAATTTTGGATACAAAAGGGACTCATATTTTAATGAAGAGTTATTTGAAGAATTGATAAATTTAGTTTAATGTTGCCATTTAATTAAATCAATGAGTGATGACGATTCCGATCAAGTTATTCTAGCTATCACTAAAGTTGGATGTATGATTGCATTTTTCTTGTTGATCCTCATCGTAGGTTGTCTGCCAATTAGACTCAAAGCATTCAAATCCAATAAGGTACAAATAACCTATGAAAAGGGCAGAAACTATTGGCAGACATGGGAGCATTTTCTGGAGGTCTATTTCTTGCAGTGGGCTTAGTTCATTTGTTACCAGAGGCAGCGGATAATTTTGATTCGTCTTTTAAGGATGATGATGAGCATTTTCCATTCGCTTATGCAATATCAATATTGAGTTTTGCGCTAATACTTTTTATTCAAAAAATAATAACAGATCATCATCACGATCATGGACATGATGAGGACCATCACTATCATGAAAGCAATTCCAAAAATACTTAGGTTTAAGATTAAAATCAGCTTTTTGTGAATGGTAGTGTCGATACAGAAGCACTTTTGGAGAAACACAATACTGAAGAAACTTTTAAAGATGCTCTAAATACTTAAGTATTAAACTGGTTAACTATGTAGTTAATAGTAGCAAAGAAAGCATCATTTGTATAAATGGTCAAAAAATAAACAGCGCAGGATCCAAAAAACTCAATTGTTTATTAGGACGTAAACACATGGGCTCCTTACATCTTGCAGATAGCTGTTGGGATCCATGCTGTTTTTGAGGGATTGTCAATTGGTATTCAGGAGGAGGTTTCTTTGTGCGTAGGGATAGCATTAGTGGTGTGTTGTCATAAATGGGTAATAAACTATATATTAAATATAGGCTGAAGGGATGACGTTGGGTCTTGCATTTAGGAAGGCAGGAGTCAATAAGACAACCTCTACCTATATGATATTGATTTAGTAAATAATGAATCCAATTGGAATAGGAATTGGGTGGATTATGGCCGATAAAGGGCCGTTGTATACAGGGATATTTGTATCAATATCAGTGGGGACATTTATTTACATTTCCACAATGGAGACATTGACAGAAGAGTTTTCAATTGCTCAATATAAATGGGAGAAGTACATAATCTTTTTGGTGGCCATAGCATTTGTATCAAGTTTGTGGTTTTAGAATAGGCAATGGGAGGAGATTGAATTGTTATCCATATTAATTATATTATTAAATATAGTGTCATAAATGGTAATTAAGTCGGAAAATCTAAGTGCAATTTATTTGAATAATTTATTTAATTATGGATTAGAAACTTAATGATGCTGAAATAGCACTTGAACAATTCAGACTGAAGAAACTCATTAAAACTTTGAGCCAGGAAAGAACTGCTGGCACAAGTGTTGTGTCTGTTTATATTCCTCCCAAAAGGATCATTTCCGATATCACAAACAGACTCAATACCTAGTATGCAGAAGCAGCCTCTATTAAGGACAAGGGAAACAGAATATCTGTGCAAGAAGCTATTTAAGCAGCTATCCTAAGTATTTAAGTGAATTTATCCAAGGACTAAGACCATACAACAAGGCTCCAAACAATGGATTGGTGGTTTTTTGCGGTATTGTGTAGTAGGCAGATGGCAAAGGAGAGAAGAAAATTTCAGTTGTCATTGAACCTTATAGACCCTTGGATCTATCTCTGTATTTTTGTGATCCCCAGTTCCACGTGGAAGAACTGAGAGCCCTCCTAAACATAGATCCACCTTTTGGATTCATTATTATGGACGGTAATGGATCATTGTTCGCCACAATCCAAGGAAACAGCAAATAAATTATAAAGTCTTTCGATGTTGATTTGCCAAAGAAACACAACAAGGGAGGTCAATCTTCAGTCAGATTTGCACGTCTCCGTATGGAAAAAAGACATAATTACTTGAGAAAGGTATGCGAAACAGCAACCACATGTTTCATTGCTGAGGACAGACCAAATGTCAAGGGTTTAGTCTTAGCAGGTTCAGCTGATTTCAAAAACGATTTGGCTGGAAGTCAATTCTTTGATAAGAGATTATAGCCTTTGATTATTTCAGTGGTGGATATTAATTATGGTGGAGAATAGGGATTGAATTAAGCAGTGTAATTGAGTTAAGAATCTTTGTTGGAAGTCAAGTACATCAGAGAAAAGAATTTGGTTGGTCAATTCTTTGAGAATATCGATAAGGACACTGGTTTGGTAGTGTACGGTGTTTAGGACACAATGAGAGCAGTTGAATCATAAACAATAAAGACTTTAGTTTGTGTAGACACTCTTTAATATTTACGTTTGGAATGTTAGAGCAAATAAACTGAATGTATGATATACTATGTTATTCTTTAGAAAAAGCAATTAAATACATTAAAGGTAATGAGGGATATGAGGCTGGTTCATTGATTGAAGAGAAAAATGGAGAATAATTTGTCATTCTTGTAAAAGAGGACTTAGTTGAACATCTATCTGAGAAATTTAAGGATTATGGATTAGATTTTCAATTAATTACAGATCACAGTGTTGAAGGTAATCAATTTATGAAGGGTTTCAGTGGATTAGGAGGATTTTTAAGATTTAAAATGGACATGGATTATTTAGTCTAACAGGAAGATTGGAAAGATGAAGATGAAGACTTTATTTGATAATCATTTTATTTTGTTAAATAAATTTGAAATATGTTTAAGTGATATTCAAGTATTTTTTTTAGATTTTCTGACCAGTTATTCCATCGTCTATTAAAATTTCTTAAATTCAGCAGCATTCCTATTGTATTTACTGTCTCTCCAAGAATTCACAGTGTTATTGAACATTAAGATAGGAGACTTGGTTTCCGTTTAAGTTGGCGTACTCTATCTAACACTAGTGGAAGGACTTTAGGGTCTGGTTGTATAGATGAAGGGATTGGAAGTATGAGCCTTTGCACTGCCAAATTTGGATGACAAGGTTGGTTCTTTGTAGAATTGAAAGGAGGACTCGGTTCTGTTCATTAAGATTTTATTAATGTCCATTAAATTAGTAAGTTTAGGTTCAGGCAAGTAAAGTTTTCTGTTCTCCCTTTCATTTTTCTTGATCTCCTCCTGCAGTTTTTGTTTCTGTTTTTTACAAGTGTCTAGTTCGTGTTATAGCTTGGCATTAGCGTCTAATAAGTGCTGGATTTGAGAGGCTAGTTCGGAATTCTTTCGTTGTAACTACTGAACCTGGGTTTCAAGGTTCTGTTGATGAATGCGATCACTGTTACTTAACATTTGGTAATCTTGTCCATTAACCTTATATTGCTTGCCATCACTTATTAAAGAATGACTTCATAATTTTGTTCTTCCAAAAAGGATTCCCTTATACTTCTTTCAGTCACCGTTTTGCTATTGAGTCTGGCAAATGATGTGGATGAATCAACTAAATTCTATCCAACTAAAAATTATTTAAAGTATTCTGATTGTTGTACATCACCAAAAGAAGCCGCATTCGATTCTGTTTTCATTTAATAAATAACTGAATTTATTTTTTTGAATGAGTGAAATCAATGAATCCCTAATTGAAGCACCTCTGAAGGCTCTGCTTGAAGATGTAACAATCTCTCATCATCCAAGGTATTGTTCTAATTGGAAGGCTATCTGGAAGGATAAAATGATTTGAAGATGATCGAACATTAATTGAAGGACTATGACACCTTGTCTGGACTAGTTAAAATAATCGGCAATGTGTTTAAGACTCTCATGAAGAAGATTGATAAAAAGATCACTCAACTCAAAATGAATCAGAATGACAATAGTTCTTATAGAAGTTATCAACCTGAAGAAGAGTACGAGAAATTAGAGTAAATTATCTAAAAACATGAAGCTGAAATCAGAGGACATATCAGTGTAAAAGTCTCCATTCTTATCTAAGATTGAATAGCAACTCAAATTGTATAATGAAAGTCTACAACAAAAGATTGAGGATATGGAGAAACAACACAAAGATGCCTTAGAATAAATGCAGAAATCAATGAATCTATTGAAGAAGGATTTGGGCAAATCTAATCAGAGTTATCGATAACTCATCAAAGAAAATGAACAATTAAGAGAATCAGCTGAACATCCCCTCAATCCTAAGGCTATCATCCACACTGAAGGAGAAGTCAATGGAAGAATCAAAGACAAAAAGTACACAGTTATAAATTTATTAGTTTTGTCATTCAGATCACAGATTAAAGAAGGTCGATTATAGTAGTGAGTATCCTACATCTAGTGTTAATCTGCAATCCTAAAATTCCATGAGAAACTCCACTCCCTTGAAATCACAGTCCCAACATCATAAGTCTGGTGGCAAACTCAATACTCAGATACAACATCGCAACTCTCAAGAATAAGATTTATTCACCAAATATAACCAACTCCTAAAATAACATGCCTAATCCATCACTCAAAGATCTCAAATCATCTAAGCAAGTTAGTACTTAATCAAAGGTGGCTTTGGTAATCAAAAGAATTAGAGGAGCACTCTTAATGTCATCTCCGATATTTGCAATGCCTAATTATTGAGATCTTCCTTAAGAACCAAAAGCCAAGGAAATAGTGCTAAAGCAGGAAATACTAATTCTCAGAACAACATCAATGCAACCAACAAAAATACTACCCAAAAAATTATATCAGAAACATCAAAAACTAATGAAGCCATTCAGAGACTACTCAAACTTAAATGATTTATTTATCTATTTCTGGATTTCAATTTAATCATACACCAAATATATAATCAATAGTTATCATCTGAAGAATAGTTAAGTGCTTCCTTCACCTCGTTGAATCCCTATGGAACCAATTCATCCACCAATTTATTTATGTAAATCAATCTTGTATCATTGTCGATTATTCTATAAGATATCCAAATGCTCTGTCTCTTATCTTCACACGTTAAAGCCTAAAATATACTCAGCACTAATACTTACTTTATCTAACTTTTTTATAACACTCAGATAATATTCTATCTCCTCTTCTACTGCATATTACACTCTATTTTCCAACCTTAGCTTTACATCATTCCAATTTCTGTACAAATCTTCTAACGTTTTTATAGGATCCTATTCATCTACACTATTTGCAAAATTTGTAAATTTCTCTTCAGAAAATAAATTCTACTCTATTGAAAATGTTAAGAATCTATCAAATGACATCGCCTTCTCTCCCTCATTATTGGCTGTTAAGTCACATCGAGACAGGAATTCTCTTTCCATTACACTAATTGAAGTTTGATTACCTTGATTAACCTCAAAATAATAATATAATTTCTTAAATTCTTGATATTCCATCATATTATCAAGATCCATGTCTGCTGAATTAAACACTTCTTAATAATGTTTCATGTGCATCTTCTTGATAATTTCATACCCTTTTTATTTATTCAATTCCTTTACCTGTCAAAATCCTACTTATATAATAATCATAATCAATATATGGTCTCATATTTCTTTCTATGTAGTTCAACTTAATATCGTAAGTTATGTTGCTCCTATATTCTTATGGAATCTGAGAATGAATCGTCTCCAAAATTAAAATTGCCTTTTCAACCAGTATAAAATACCCCTAAAATTATAATTTATTTTACCTTATCTGTATTGAGTGTCTAATTATCTTCATCTAATTGCTTAAGAGTCTTGATATATATATCTAAATCATCAAGTGTTAATGAACTAAACAATTGTAAGAATCTTCCAAATAAATTAACTCTCATGTTATCTCGATGAACAAATATTGATTCATAAAAATTAATTAATTTCTATTCAGCAATATTCTTAAATCCATATGTGTTAAAAAAGTATTCATAACATAAAATATGTAAGGATGTTTTGTTTTAATTTTATTTTAATTTCTCCCCATAAAATTATTGTATTAATTTTAACACGGCCCCCTTTTTCATCTTTGCTACAATATCTTTTTAATTAGTAGAAGCAAATTTGGTAGCAAGCTATTTTACTAGATTTGTCTTTAGATAACTCAGACCTGGGCTATCAAGTGATTATTTATTTTAAAATTCTAGATCTCTATTAAATTTTTACTTGGAACTTAAGAAAATTAGAATTTTTTAGTCTGATTAATTTATTTTTTTCTTTATTTAATTTCTTACAATTTTAAAGTATATTCTGAATCTTCACTATCCGAGTCTGATGATGAAAAATTTTAATAAATAAAATTAGATATTGTATCCTGGAGATATTACACTTATTCGTTTTGTTATGGCATCATAGATCCTCTTTTCTGCGTTTTTAATTCTTTTTTCTTTGCTTAATTTATTGGGGTTTGCTTAAATATCTTAATTATATTTTACCATTCTTTAACTAGGTCTGGGTTTATTTAAGTTCTTGTTCCTTGCTGAATTTTATTACAATTCATTTGTATCCTAAATAAATATTGATTTAATTATACATCTTCGCTTAAAAATTAGTTAGACTGTTGTTGTTAAGAAAATTATTAAGCAGTCTAATTATCTTATAAAGGAAGAATAGAAATATTATACTAACAATTTTAATTTTTTTCATTTTAAAAAGGTTATTATTATTATTATTACTATTATTAAGGCATTACGCTTTTTCGATTCCTTTCTGGATTTTAATTAATGTTTTCCTACTAATTTTAAGAATCCACTTATTCATTTATTATAATTTGAGGTGGGATTATTGATAAATTCTATTGTATTATTTAAGGCTAAACATTTGAAAACCGAGATTTTGGAGTAATTTGCATAGGAGTTATTGAACTCATTCTCTTATCTTATATTTTTTTTTTCATAATCTCAGCAAATTTATGTGTTTATGTTAATTGAACAACTAAGGTTTTAGTTTTATCAACTAAATTTGACTTAACAGATTTTATTCTTTGATATTTTTTTTCTATTTTCTCATTAATCTATCAATAAATAACAGTTTAACCTTTTCATATAAATCTAACTGTGCTTCTAACTCAACCATTTCTTAATTGACTAAATCGTTGTTCTTTTCAAGTTCCGACACTCGTTTTTACTATAGATATTAACGTCATATATACATATTACTACAGCTACTATTCCTTTCTTGTGTTCTCATCTTTAAATGTACTATTAACTAAAATCAAATTAGTCCTCGTTTCTTTTTATTAATGAAGATTTTCTTTTAATTTGCTTTAAAATTCTTCAAAAAGATCAAAAATGGCTTGAATCTATGGCTGCTCACAATTTTGAGTTTGATTAAAGATTTTTAAGTATTGATCTCTTGCCCTTTGAATAGCCACCTATAGTTATTCAAGATGTTATTCCTCCATTTTAATAGATTCCTGTAATTCTTCAGTTAGATCAGTCTAAACGCTCTTTGATATCCTATTTAAAAACGAGATTTCTGTTTAAATGATTTATTATCTCCTGTCTTTTAATTCAAATCTATTAAATTAATTGAAATTTCTACTTGGGAATTTGAATAGATAATTTCTTTCTTTCTATAGTTTAAATTTCTGCCTCTCTTGTCAACTATAATATTTAAATGAGATCACAAGTGTCTGTGGCCTTTTCCTCTAATAGAATTTCAATATCTCCAACAGATAGACTATCATTTAATACTTTTTTAAGCTTATCTTAATCTGAATCAACTTTCTCAAATTGCAAGCCATTAGCTCTTTAGATAGGTTTTATTTCAGGTAGTTTATATTATGGAATTTGATGGACTGTTATCCTTCTTTCAGTACCAGCTCTTACTAATTTTGATTTTAATTAATTTTCATGTTCAAAATTAGTTTCATTTCTTTATTATTTTTGAGCTTATATAGAAAATTGTTCAAATTATTACTGAACATTCCTTTAGTAATCTTGTAATTCATCAGTAATTTTTTCAATTTGATCTATATATTATTTATTCTCATTTTTCAATTCTTGAATTTCATTTTTTTAATTTCGTATTTAAGTATTTAAATATCTATTATTTTTTTTCAAATATTTTGCATTAGCCTTTAATTTAACAAATCTTTCCAAAACCGAATCCATATCGGTCTTTTGTTTTTTTTGAATAATCAAGTATTTGTCTATTTCTGCTTAGTACAATTAATGTGTTCTCATTACTTCAGATAGATGGTCTTTTTCTAAAATATTATTTTAATTTAAAATTGATTAGTAAACTGACGTATTAATATCAATATACTATGTCCATATTTTTTCTAATAGAACACTATGGATAATGAATTTAAACTTAATACCTTTTTTCAATACAATCAAATGAAATCTAACGAATTAGTTCTTTCAAGCAAAGCGAAAATATTTACTACAAATCTTCATATATATTTGCTGATTGTCCTTGGTTTTTCTCAATAGCCTATTCAAGCATGAGATCAGTCCACGCTGCTAGTGCTTTTACATCATGTCTGAATGATATTATCAAAATAGAATACTTTAATGGAATGCCTCTGTGGATTTTATCTTTGACTACTCTCTTTGTTAAATTTGAAGAAAATTTAGTTAGTTAGATGGTTCTATCTGTCAGTTCACTTGGCAAAATGACCTGGGCTTAGGAGATTTCTACCTTTTCTATAGATAAACTTTACTATTGGAGGTAATAAATTAAAGGCCTTCTAATTTTTTGGGGTATTTGTAAGGGTCCTAACTATTCAATTGAGCAAAAAAATCGTTTTTATCCATTTTTTTTAATCTATCAATGTAATCGAGCTGTATATCCTTTAAAATAGGAGATTAATAGTAAGACTGAGTTAATATGAATTTAGATGAATACAGATTATGATATGGTTTTGGATTTTTCAATTCTTTGTTTAATGTTTGGTTAATTAGTATCCGTCTACATTCTCTGGGATTACTGTAAATTGGTGGGTTTGAGTTAAATTATTCTTTCTGAATTTTGGTGTGAATGTTTTGGAGTCTAGGAGTTTCGAAATTAATGAAATTTTGTCCCTTCCATACTTATTAATATAATAAATAATCTGAACTAAAAAAAATGAAATACGGCGACTTTTAGAGACTAATTTCAGAGGAAGATGAACTAGTTTAAATATCCAAGGCTTAGTTGGAATAATTAATTCTAAAAAATTAGCAATCTGAAGTACTTCCAACTCAAAAATAATCCAGCAAAAAAATTGTCATAAAATAGGCCTCAAAGAAACAAAAACATTATTAATTTGCTGATGTTCACTATTGGACAATTACGTAATTTGATTGGGATAAAAAAGTACTGGATGCCTTGAAGGGAGCATTTGGTAAAGAATAATTTAAAGCAAATTAAAAGGCCATAATAAATTGTGTATTAGCAGGAGAGGATGTTTTTGTTTGTATGCCGACTGGATATGGAAAAAGTATAACCTTTTAAATTCCTGCATTTGTAGAGAATGGTACAATTCGACCTGATATTTAGGGGTTTCGATTATTGTTATGCCATTGATTTCATTGATATTTGATTAAGTGCAATATCTCACAAGTCTTGGTATTCCAACTCTCAATATGAGTGGCTAAAACAGACTTTTAACAGCATAGTAAATTCTGGATTAAAGAATAAAATTAATTTACACTACTCCTGGTATTATTTAATTTCAATTTAGAAAAAATTGAGATGATCTGAAGCTTTTAAATCAATATTAGGAGATCTCTTTAATAGAAAGTTAATTAAAAGATTTGTAATCGATGAAGCACATTGTGTAAGTAAATGGGGAAGAGATTTTAGACCAGATTACCTAAAATTGAGCAATGTTAGAAATGAATTTCCGGGGGTGCCTATCATTGCTTTGACCGCCACTGCTCCAGAAGAGGTTAAAGAAGATATTATAGATGTGCTTTAAATTAAAGGATGCTTATATTTATAATCTTCCTTCAATAGACCAAATCTTATCTATGAAGTCAAATTAAGAGAAGAATTTAAGAGGACTGTTTAAGAAATTAAAGAATTTATCAACTTAACCTATCCAAAGCAATCTGGTATCATTTATTGCCTCACTTAATCTGAATGTTAAACCTTATCATAAAGCCTGATACAACATGGAATAGGATCAGATTTCTATCATGCTGGCCTTACTGAAAATGAAAGACATAGGATTCATAAGAATTGGCTGATGAATGAAGTACAAGTAATAGTTGCAACAGTAGCATTTGGCATGGGAATTGATAAAAAGGATTGTAGATTCGTCATTCACTTTCAAATGCCAAAATCCATTGAGAATTATTATTAGGAGAGTGGGAGAGCAGGAAGAGATGGAAAACAAGCACATTGCCTTTTATTTTATAATAATAGTGACTATAAAACTAATTTAGTATTCTTTATCATTTATTCTTTTTATAGTGTCTAATGGATTTAAACACAGAAATGACTACTCCAATGAAAAAGTACAATGTTAAAAAGTTAGATTAAATGCAATAATTCTGTTATGATAGAGTTTAGTGCAGAAGAGTTTTACAACTATCTTATTTAGGTGAAAATTTTGATAAAACATTATGTAACAAAAAATGTGATAATTGTCTAAGAGATGATGAGATGACAGAGAAAATTGATTTAACTAAAGAAGCTCTTAAAATTCTTGATTGTTTGGATAAATTACAATTGACAGAAAATCAATTAATTTAATGTTTAAAAGGTGGACAAGACAAAAAGAAATCCCATAATTCATTGAAGAGTTTTGAATAGATCTTTGGACTATTTAAAAATAATCCTCGCTACATCAATCCTTTATTAGATTAGTTAAGAGCATAAAATGCCTTAAGCTAAAAAGTATAATAATACAATCTAAAAGGTAATTTCAAAACTAAAGTTGTCTATTTAATACCTAATTATGAAGCATCAATAAATAGTGTAATAATATCCCTTCCCAAAGAAAAAGACAAAAAACTATCTCTTTTGGATTGCAAATCTAACGATCTTTTTAAAAAGTATTTATCGAAAGATTATAAAAATTAAAATAACAGTGGATCTAATTTGAATGTTTTAAAAAAAGATTTTACTTGGTAGAATGAAAACAAAATTGAAACTGAAAAGAAAAAATTATAATATGATAAATAATATGGTTATTGTTTAGAAAACTAATTTAATGATTTACGTGAAAGATTAATGTTAGTTCGTAAGAATATATATAAAGAAATGACCAATAATGCATCGAATTAAATCATTAATATTGATTTGGTTTTATCTACTGATGATATTGAAGAATTATGCAAGAAACTTCCGATCTCTATGAGTGAATTAAATGACCCATTTATTTGTATAGCCTAAGAAATTAAAAAATTGTAATATATGAAGCATTTTATTGAAGAAGTTGCTCATTTTGTTGATATTGAAGATATTAATAAGTTATTATTTGAAAAGCGTAAGCATATTTTCTATTCTAGCTTAATAGGTTGAAACATAAATTGATTAAGTATTTGAGTTTTAAAAGCATATTAAGCAAGATGATGATGTGATTGATATTACAAATTAAGAACTTATTGGTAAAATACAAAAATATAACATTTAGCTAAATAAAAAGAGATAGAAGAATTATTGTTAAATGGTTAAGAGAATGATGAATACTTAGATGAAGTATCAAATTTATTGAAATTAGCTATTAAATCTTTTTGAAGAAGAAGATATAAATAAATCTCCTCAAGTCGTTATCCATGATTAAGAAAATGGTTAAAATCAAAAATCACATCTATAGAAGGTGTAAACTTTTGAGCCTGTAGAATAATAATAGCCATATTAATAAGATCTAAAACAAACTTGTAAAATTGAAAGTAGTTAGTAACCCAAAAAGCTCAAATTAAATCTCAAAAGATCATTTTTGTGATTGTTTATGTAATATTTTAATTTATTATCTGCTATTTTATTAATGTAGTTTTCAAATATATATCATAAATCTTCTGATTTCACTAAATATAAATTTTATTGTTATAATACGGTTAATTGAATATTTTTTCATTTGAGAAATGGTATTATAAAATGAATATTATAATGAAATAAATTCGGTAGATTATAGGCTAAAATATAAAAAAATACATCCATTTTATACGTAAAATTTAACTGAATATCATAAGAAATCGTGCTGAAAGTATGATCATATAAATTTTGAAATATGAAAAATGATTCAGCAATTTCATTTCACACATTTCAACATTGTTCCAAATAGAAATTCATAATATTATACTTTATAAATTTAAAGCATTTCACTTCTCAATTCATATTGTTTTTTATCCAAGTAGGATTTTCGATTCTGCAAATTTATTTAATGAAATATCGGATAATTGGGAAAAGTCGATGAAATAATGGATATTAGAAGTTTAAGGATATAAATATATTAAATTCATAAAACTTGGAATATGAAATTTATTGTATTATTCTCAAGATACTAAGACTTTCCCTTTCATTCTGATATTTTTCATTTTCCAATTTATATACGAATAATTTAAATTGATAAAGTATTTGATGAATAATATATTATATTATTATTTTAATTGTGAGATTTCATGAAATTAGAAAGAGTAATCACATTCGTCTTTTTTGCTTTGATTGCATACGATATTTTTAGAGCTCAACCAAAGCCTTAATCACAGGCTCAAGAATAATAATAAGATAACTAATCTGAATAAGGATAAACAAATTAAGACAAGGATTATTAAAAAGAAAGAACATTTTAAGAAGATATTGATTTAGAGAATGCTGAATACATTGAATCAACACTACCAATAAATGTAGAAATATTTTATTGTAATCGTACTGGATTACATACACAATATTTGGAATTGGAAAGAAATATCTATCTCACATTCCCAAAAAATAAAAATTTAATTGTAAACCCGGGAGAATATCCAGTGCCAGAAATGAATTCACAGTTATCAAAGGTTATAAAATAACATTATTTTGTAGTTTGTTAATTATGGTCAATATGGTTTGATGGCAGCTATGTTTTTCCATAAATAATTATTTGCTATGCTATCCATGCCTGTGCCTGGAATTGTTGAGAAGATAGTGGAAAAGAAGATATTCGTGTTGATAGGAGCTATTTTCCTGGTGCAATAATTGCAAAACTCATTGCTCACAACAGGTAAAATGATGGTGTATGTGGATTCAAAATTAATTTTGGATTAAGCAGCCCCAATCTAAGCAGATAAAGTGTTTTAATTAATAAAAACTGAGTTATTATAATTATAATGAAACCAATATTTCGTGGAGTCTTAATTATGAAATACACAGATAATTAAGAAGAAGTCACTCTTGATCAACTAAAGGAGTATCTGAAAGACTAAGGAAATTACAATGAAGAAACATTCTCTCAAAACGTAGACATTTTCCAATAGTTGATCGATGATCTGATCTAAAATGATTCAGAGCAAACCTATGAACAATATGTATCCAATAGCCATTTGATTTTAGGGAATATCTCCCTAAGAATTGCATTAGACTTGGTTAACCGAAAAAGATAGGGTGTTGTCCTATTATATAAAAAAGAGGACTCAAGGATAAAAAGTAATAATCTATGTAATTCATGTTAGATTGAAAAGTTTCAATGGTCAGTAAACAATTAGTTCTATTCAAAAAAAGCTAAAAATATTAATAAACCTGTTTGCATAATGAATCTGAAGGTATGACTTGTAAAAATGTGCAATAGTCAAAAGATGTTGTCAACAAGACTTATAAATTTCACACGTTCGAAATAAATGAGGAGGATTTAAATTACATAGAAGATCAAATGAAAAAAATAGAGTAAACTATAAATGCATTGCTTTTGTGATGATTCATAAATCAATATTAATAATTTATAATCATTTTATTTTGACACTTGATTTAAATTTGGCACTGAGTAATGAACTAATGAAACTATAAAATTTGTTCATCTTTTTCCTAACAAATTTCTATATTTTTTTGGCTGCAATTTGTTATCCCATTTCTACCTTCTTTCTCATTAGATCTTTAGAGTCAAAATAATTTGCCAGATGTTACAGACAATCCAATTAACTTTTGATTAATTCAACCTCATGAGTAAAGTCATCCTTTTTAACGTATTGTCTATTAAAATTCTCTGAACTAATGATCACAGCATCTCTATTCTATTATAACTATTGTTTCTGCTTCTCGTCATGGAGTTTCTAGAATGTAGAACCTTAAGGAATACTATAATCATTAATAACTCATACATGTCTTATATGTACAATCTACAATTGAGAAGGTGATTCACATTCCTAATAATACTCATATATTTGTCAGTCATTTACACAAAACTCAATTAACTACTTTGGAGAGATGAAAATTTGGTTTCTATGAAGTTATCTAACTCTTCGAAATCATTAAACAATATCTCTAGACCGATTTCTACTAAAAGTTCTTTTACTGGTTTCTATTAATTGATTAGCTAATATATAGATAGTAAATGATACTCTTTTATAGGCTTCAGACACAAGGATGAATGGTTATTAGGATGGATCAAATGCAAATTATTCCTCAACCAAATGAGGCAATTAAGTCAGATTTTGTATTTTTAAATTTTTAGTAAAGAATCCATTTTCACTTGCAATAGTATAGAAAGAGTCTATTGAAACTCCTGTTCCTGTAAAAGAATAAGCTTCTCTGTAAAGAGTGGCCAGTTCCAAGTCTGTAATTTTAGGATAATTACTGATTAATACAATTCTAAATTATTTGAAACTGATATTAGTTGCACGACTTCCAAATGCAATCTTGAACATTTTGTATCTATTTCTTCTTTCCACTCTGTAAAATTCAAGCAAAATTCTCAAAACAAAAGCAGCTTCAATTATATATATGTTTTTATTCTGTATTTTTCTGACAGCTCTTTCCTTAAGCACTCGTTTGACTTACTGGATAGTAGAGACTTCATATTAAGAGAATAAATGAGTGACCACAAAATCAGCTTACAACAATGGAATATAATGATGAGGCTCATAGAAGGCTTGATGATTTTAACATTGAGGACCTCTAAACAGTAGACTTCTTGCATACAAAAAGAAGTAAATTTCATCATGAGATGAGAAGTCATTCAAAAATTCCTAAAATGTTATGCATTCCCAATTCTTTTCTAAAACAGGATTAGAGAAATCAACTATAAATTTAACAATTTAATCATCCACTCTTTGATTGTCATATTCGATCTTTTTAATACATTTATGATTGTAATCCACTTTAAAGTTCATTAACCAAGAATATACAAATTCTGGAAATCTAGATTATTGATTCATTTAAATCTCATTCCATTTAGCATCTAAAATATGTCTCATTATTACTAGCAATTATAGACTTGGTCTTTTATATTACAAACCTGCAAATTCACTTTCTAAGGTTTTTTTATGATGTTCAATAAAAATAACAAATGGTGAGTAACCAATAGTGAATTTATCTAATTAAATATCCTAGGAATTGAAGTGAGATTCCATTTAAATAATGCTATGTCCAGTTCTCTACACTATTCTACCTTTATCCTACAATAGTGATGAATGAGTCAGTCTAAAGAAGGTCTTATCATTAGAGAATAAGCTGGCAAACTTTTCTAGTCCAGTTTTCTCTTTTTCATGCTATTAGTTGGGTTAAGGTTCAACTTCCTTGGATTTTTCAATTTAAAATCTATCCAATTTATTCTATAATTAAGATAACTTTTCTCTTGCCTTGGCAGCAATGGCTAGTTCCTCTTTGTAGTAGTAGAGTCTTTGTTCAAAGTCTTCCCTTTGCATATTGGCAATTTCCCTGTATCTATTCATTAAATTGGTATGCTTCTCATTATCCAAAATTAACTTATCCAATTGGTATTTATTGGCTTCGAAGACAGTTTGATAGGCTTTAGATTCATTTTCCAATTTAGTATACTAAGACTTAATATTCTGATAATGTAGATTGAGTTTTTAGAGTTATTTCTCTTTGATTTCGTTTTCCTTCAGCAATTCATTGATTTTAAATTAGGCATTTTATTTGATGTTGATTATGTCCTATTAGAGTTTTTGAACATCGGATAGTTATTCAAGGATTTATAATCTCTCTTGTATTTTTTCAATTTCATTCTTTAACCTGAAATTTTCCATATACAACTCACTCTATTTCTTGTAGTCGCCTTTCCTCGATTTAATTGGTCTATCTGTATGTGAGGATTTATTGAACATTTACTATAATTCTTCAAATTTCACAGTTAAGTCATTGATTTAGATTTCTTTTTCTTTTGCTTATTATTCAGCAAATTCAGTTTTTGATTTATATTCTTCAATATTATTTATAACATTTCTCATAAATTTTTGCATAATCTATTGATAACTATTGTATTTATCAACTAGATGCTATAGATTTAATTTGGTATTCATTTAATATAATTCAGTTTCAAATTACTATTATATAATATCAAACAATTCTCTTTTTACATTAGTATTAGTTTTAGAAAAGACTTCATCTACTAATTGTTTCTTGTTCGAAGTGTCATTAGATATGGAGTATTGTCCACAAACTAATTCCTTTCTGAACGTATCCAGTGAATTATAATTACTAACAAATCCAACATATTTAGGGGACAACACACCCTATCGATTCTTAAAGCTCCCCAAATAGGGATGATTACTTTATTGACTCTAGGCCTACCTCCTAGCTTCGATTTGTCTTTAAATTTCTCTCTTGGCTTATTATTTCAACACAGTAGACATTTATGTATATAATTATTAAAAAATAATTCATTCTGATTTAGATTAGAACATACCAAATCCACCTAAAAGCCTTCCATTTAAGAAAAACCAAAAATCACTCGTGATATGGGAATAGATGCTGATCAACAATTCAAGTCAATTTAGAGCTAAGGAATACTAATAAATGGATGATGAAACTGATTCTAAGTGTGAATATTGTGCATTAGACTATATCTGAGAAGTAGATTACAAAATGAAATGAAAAATCTAGGATTGCTTGTATATAATTTAAGATTAATAATAAATGTTATAATTTGTTCCTCAATATTATGTGGAGATCTTGAAGTAAGATCTTCTGACCAACCAACCCAAAATTCATGAAGCCATTGAACAACAGCAATTGGATTAGGCATTGAAATTGTTGAATCAACAGCAGTCTCCATCTATTTGGATTAGCTCTATCTACCTCATTTTGTACAAACACGACTTAGAACAGAATTCAGTCAATCGATTTGTCAAAGTAATTGAAGACTCTAACTTATCGGAGATGTCTGAACACGAATTATTAGCATTCACATAAATATGCCAACAAATCATGAATATTGAATTGATCAAACTCTTGCATAAATATAACCTAAGTGGCTGGATCCAACTATCTCATAAAATACATCTACATCTGAGAAAATCTATCCATCCAAAAGTGCCCTCCATATTTATTAATTACTTTATTAATCAAAATATAGAATTACTAGAATAACATGAAAAATCGTATGATGAAGATCTAGTTTGGACTTTGCATGATTTTAGAACCTTTTACTAAATGATGCCAACAGACATCGATCATCCTTATTATAAACTTCTCAAAATATCAATCTATGTCAGAATGCTGGATTTAGAAAAAGTGCCTTGTCCAATCTCACCTCAAACCATACCCATTCAGTATCCATCCAAATTAGAAAACATACTCAAATAAGTCATACCCACTCCGCATAAAGAATGTTTGGATCTATATGTCTTTTGTCTCATCGATGTAGGTCTATTTAAAATGGTAATTTAACATTTACGAAATTAATTGGCTCCTGAATAAATCTATTAAATTAGAACTTCGTTCATTAAACATGCTATCCAAAATAACTACTCTGTAGATGTGGAAATCTATTAATATTTGGAAGAATTGGAGAAATTCGATGAAGAATTCAAGTAACTTATCTATTTCAACAATTCTCTTATTTATGAAAAAATGAGCACTTTTAATGAGATTTGGATTTTAAATGGACTTATTCATAATTTTAACAACATCCAAAGCCAACAAGTATTTATTACTTTTTACTAATTTATAGAGAATAATCAAATAATTAGCTCTTGATAATACTCAATAATCTTTAAAGGCTCTTTGGATTTTACATTTAGATGGAGCCAATTCTGATTTGAATACAGACCATCAAAAACATTTTAAAATCAAGAATTTTAAATTTCTTAACATATTCCACCTTATCAAATTCAAAAATGATTCAGATTTTCAACACTTAATTGAAGCCTTAAAAGTTATTGCAATCTGCATTTGGACAGACAGAGATGTCAAATAAGAAGACTTTGAATCCAAACTCTTCCTTGTTTCAGCTAGAAAATGCATAACTGTTCAAAATTGCTCATAAATTTTCCAATTACTTTTTGGAATCTCAAGTGGAGTCTTCGAAAACCAATATGAAACTCATTATCTTAAAATACAAATCCCATACTTCCTAGAACTCATCATAATCTTGTTATTTGAGCAGAATATTGATCTCAATCTAAAAGAGTTTTACTTAAATTAATTCATCATCTTAACACAAAATTTAGAAAATGTCCTAATAATTTTGAAAGGCTAAATCATAGAGAGGTTGATAGTGTATTTAAGAATTGAAAATCAATTCCAAGAAAAGATAATCCAAATATTAATCAATTGCATTAAAGTAAGATTCTAACTTCAGTATTTATAATCAATTGCATTATTCATGTCACCCTATTAATCACTAATCATGGTGCCATATTTCGATGATTAATAGAAATATGAATCGTATAAAAAAATATCTAAAATGTTGGGAATTCCAAAATAGGCCATAGAGAGTGGATCCTTAGAGCAACAGGAGCAATTTTATCAATCAATAAACAATAAAGACTTATTTATCAAAAATTCAATACAATTACTTTATTGTCTGAAAGAGATCGTTTCAATTTAAAATGATCAGTACTACTATTTCACAGGGCATGAGAGTGGGATTGTAGTCAGAGGTAAAATATAACTTGAAACTCAAAACAATTCCTTTTCCATCATTCTTCAATTCAAATTTCAGATAGCATCTGCCACACTCTTAAATTGGGGCAATCAAGATGTCAGTTTTTCTATATCTATTGAGGATTCATAATTTTTGATCATCAAATTCAGGTATTAATCAACAACCAAAGTAGCAAAATATGTATTAAAATATCTTGATAACTTCATTGTTATCAATTTCTAAACATCAAAATAGTTCTTTGTTAATATTAATGGAATTGACGTATTAGCAACATAATCAGATCAATTTGATAATTTTATTTTACCAGTCCTAAACTTTATTTCTGTTGGAGCCAAATTCTCAGATTAAGAATAATTTTAGAATTCTTTTAGAGGAGAAATGAGAATGCTCTACATAATTGATTCAAATATTAATGCTGAGGACATTTATATATTGGAGAAGAAATCCTAAAACAATTCTAGGCTATTTCAACAACTCTTAAA
Source organism: Paramecium tetraurelia (assembly GCF_000165425.1). NCBI lineage: Eukaryota > Ciliophora > Oligohymenophorea > Peniculida > Parameciidae > Paramecium > Paramecium tetraurelia. The sequence goes on from NW_001798964.1 coordinate 174,411, forward strand.
AATGTAATTATAGGGCAGAATTCTATGTTATTTGAGTACTCAATCATAAAAATAAGATCTTCAATATGATGGTAATCTTCATTAAAGAAATTAAATAATATTGGAAAATTGCTAATATTTGATAATACGAGGCAAAAGGTAAAAGTAGAACACAATATCTAAATTTATGGATAAGTTTTTTTAACAAAGGAAGAGTTCGGCCTCTCTTGAAGTCACAAGTCTAATTCCTAAAAATGTAAATTAAAATTCAAAGAATGTCTTCTTTTTAGAGAATACTACATTATTAGATGTAATGAAATCTTATGGCAATTTAGATATATTGTTTTTCCCTTTGCAATTCGTTAACGATCAGTAATTTGTTATTGCTGTATTGTAACTTTTGAATACTGTAATCTAAAAATTTGGAGATGATATTTCAATCTAAAACTATCTACGATCTGATTCTGAATTTAAAGGAATTAAAGTATTAGGTTATCTCTTAACAGTTTTTATGAAAAATCAAGGTTGCACAAAGTAATTGTTGTAGAACATATTGAATTTGTATCATTCTCTATTACACTGCTAAATTATACAAGCACTAAGAAATGATTGCATGAGTATCTACCATGAATTTGAATATTGGCAGTATTGTCAATATAATGAATTGCTTTTTTTATATGATTATTTATTTGAATAATTACAACACAACGAAGAACTATACTCATATTATAAAGACAAACTCAACTGCTTATATTACATATTGCAAGTGTAATTAAGTAAGTACCAACCATAAAAGGGAGAGTTCTAGATATTTTAATAAATAAGAAAGCTATTGATAAAATGCATTTTGTTTCTCATGTACAATTCCTTCTTTTAAATTTAATACAACAATGATGATATAGTTCCAGTTTAAATGATATTTAGGGAGAAGAAAAATGAAAAATATTCAACCGAAAAACTTATTGTATTTAAAAATGAGATCATATTGTTACTCAATTATATTTCACTAAAATCTGTTTAAGATTTGGCAGTCATTCTGTGTTTTATGGTAAAGAAACCACAGAATTGTATAATCCAAGAATTACTATCCGAAATGAAATGTGGTAGCTCATCTGCATAAAAAGAGTTTAATATAGATACAATACAAACTTAGTTCATATAAAAAAATGAAAGTGAAGATACCCTATTAGTTCTAATATTCAAAATTATATATGGAGTAATTATTGAAATGATCGATCAAAAGAGTATTAATGATCATTTCCTTGCACCCTTGATTGAAATTCTAATTAAAGTCTAAATTCTTCAAATTAACTACGAACACAAACTACTTGAATTACAATAGCCGAAAAATGTACAATAGCTCAAGAAAGCAAAGGAATGCACTTTGATTAAATCTCTATTCAATAAGATCATATATATTCTATATGAGCATAGCAATGAAATGATTTGCAGTCATAATACATATTAGGTTTTGATTAATGTATGATTTTATTTATTAATTAGATTAGTTATCATAATTAGTATTGAAATAAGAGTTGGGTTTAGAATCAGAGGTATTAGATTTGCTCTTATAGCACTTTAGAAAGTTCAATATTTAGACAAAGGAATTGATAATCGAATTTCTTATATTAACTTCGACTTACACTGTCTTTATGACCAAACTTTGTGATCACAAGGATTTAACATATTTCATAAATGAACTAATTGCCATAGAGATTGGATAAGCATTAATTAACCGAATAGTATTGCATCACATAGAAAATATTGCATTTTCGGCTCGCAAAATTGTTAGACTATTCTAAAAAGTAGAGCAAAGCAATAATTAATTTATGAAGGTGCTTTAAAATATTCTGAATTTATAAATTGAAAATCCAAATTTGAAATAGAATTAAAAAAGTGCTTAAGCGATGATCGATTTATTTATGTTACTGCCTACTAGTTTAATATTGAATAAGAATATCATATTGAATGACCCTGAGTTATTTATAAGAGTATTTGATCAGTACATTCTATACTTGGAGAAATAAGAAATTTTATATTCATTTTGTATGGACACTGAATTTGTTGGGTTTTATGAATATGTTCCAATTCCATTTTTTATTCAACTATCAATTGAAATATAGCGAAAATATTTATATGCAAATGGTGGGATTATGGGAACTGTCTTATTTATATTGTTTTATTCCTTAGAATTGCTTATGTCCAAAAAAGAAGCCAAATCTCTGCTGATAATTTGGAAGAAACTCATTACTCAGAAATAAAAGTCTACGAATCGTCCCTTGTAATAACAATCATTAATTGTTGATGAAGTGATCCCAAATGTCTAAACAAAGATTTAAAAGATTAAGATCAAGCAATAGAAGTAGTCATTGATATAAAAGGTTAAGTAAAATATTTTTGGTGATTATCAATAAACCTAATATGATAAGTATTTCTAAGATATCCACTTAATTCACATATTAAAGTTTTAATTGCTATCACATTAATATTCACATTCAGAACAGTTGTTTGAGATCTTTAGTGAATTACAATTCAAACCAGATAATTTCATAAATTTCGCATGTTTTTGGAACATTATAGAATAGAAAAGAGTTTTGGGAAATATGGACATTTAATTTCAGATTGATCAATTTAATTTAAAAGAAATTACTACTGATATCACCATAGAAGGCATCAACAATAAAGCATATATAATAATAAATCAATTTAATCAATAAAATCAACGTATCTCATAAGCCATCAAAGAGAACCTCAAAATAGGAAATGACGCTAAAAAATTTATAGACATGATATAAAAGGCGAACACAACACTTAAATACTTAGAATTATTCAAAGATTCTGACTTAATTAAAAGATCACTGACTTATATGAAATTATATGCATATAGACAATTGCAATTTTGTTAAGAGATTGCCATTCTTTTGAATCTGCACTCAATTTAAATTTAAAACCAAGATTAGATTAACAACCAAGTCATATCACTCAATCAATAATGTTAATAAAATAACAATGAATTCTCAAAGTTAGCCTACAATTTATTCAGTTAATATAGACAAGATTCTAAGTAAACAATTTTAAGGTTTGAAAATGAATAGCTTATCTAATAACTGATAATTTAATTTAAAGTTAAGTTGCATTTTAAGTAAAATACTCATAAAAGAGGATTATGGTACTATATGAACTATGGGGATGCTCATCTTTATGAAAACTTAAATTAAGTCAATTATGATACATTTTTGGAGTTGCTAGGAAAGGAAAGATACTCTATAAATAGTTATGAAGATAGTCTAAGAAGAAAAATGTTTTTGAAAGTATTTGCAAAACAAAAGAAATAATATGAGCATATCTAATTAATTAATAATATCTAAATAGTATTTAATGATTTATTCAACACTCAATAACAAATCTAGTAGAACTGTAAATGTATGGGAAATGAAAACCAACAATTTTTGGCTGAATTGATAACCTAAAGAGGATTTTATCGAGGGAAGATAAGGATAACTAGTGATTATTTGATGTTTGAAAACTTTGGGTTGGAGTCGTAAGAACTGGAAATTTAATACAAATTTTAGAAGGAGAGTCTGTTGAAGGCAGAGAAATAGAAATTAATTCCTTTGTCTTAGATTAAGGAAGTGTTTACAAGGATGTATTTAGCCTAATCAACTGCAATTGAATTATTTACAAGCAATAATAAGACATACTTCTTCAATTTATTAAACAATCGATCAAGTGTACTCAAATTGTTGGGTTAAAGTGTTAATGTGATTACGAATCCTTGTGAATAGTTTAAGAAGAGTGGAATCATGGAGAAATGGAGGAAAGGAGAGATCACTAATTTCCAATATTTGATTGAGATTAACAAATATAGTGGAAGAACTTATAATGATTTAAATTAATATCCAATATTCCCATGGGTGATAGCCAACTATGTAGATTTTGATATACAAAACAAGGAGCATTTCAGAAGATTAGATTTGCCAATAGGAGCATTGAATTAGAAGAGATTGGAGAACTTTTTAGAAAGATTTAAAGAGGCAGATCCAGAAGATATGAATATGTATTTCATCTATGGCACACATTATTCCCATAGTGCAATTGTAATGAGTTTGTTGATGAGGATGGAACCCTTTGCATCTTTACATCAAGAATTACAATCTGGTAAATTTGATAAGGCCGATAGATTGTTCCATTCTTTAGAATAGTAATGGTATTCTGCACTAAATTCAAGTAGTGATGTTAAGGAATTGATTCCTGAGTTCTATTATTTTGGGGAGTTTCTGAAAAATAAGAATAAATTTGACTTAGGGTAATTGTAATCTGGAACAACTGTGGGAGATGTAACATTGCCAAGTTATATAAATACGAAAAGTCCAGAAGAACTAATATTTTTGAATAGATAGGCTCTGGAATCAGAACTTGTGAGTTCCAGTTTAAATAATTGGATTGATTTAATATTTGGATACAAGAGTGGGCTGAATGCGTAGAAATATAATAATTTATATCATCGTTTGACATATAGCAGTTATGTCTAGTAGTTACTAGAGAAAACAGAGGACGAAGTCAAAAAGGAGCAATACATAACTTAGGTGAATTTTTATGGTCAAATACCATAATAATTATTTAAGAAGGAACACCCTTAGAAAACATAATAGAAATTATATGATTAAGGTCCGATTATATAATTTAAATTTATTACTTAGATTCTCAGCAGATCAAGTAATATCATAGATTAATTCTTTTGCAATGAAAAATATTTTGTGGTTCTTACGAATGAATAGGAAATCATAGTTTATAATATGGAACATAGAATCATCAGCCACAAAATACCAAAAGATTTTAGTAATCAAGAAAGTAAACTAATGCCATTCAATTCTAACAATGTTTTCCTCTTATTTGATGATTCTTTAGTAGTTGCTGGTTATGTTGATAATTCTGTTAAGGTATACTCACTGAAGGATCTCAAATAGACATACTAAGTCTCTTTTCATACCAAAGTGGTCACTTGTTTGGGTTAGAGTGCTAATTATTTATTATGTGGAAGTATGGACACAAGAGTATCCGTTTGGGAATGGACCTTACAGCATCAGCCTGAATTCATTTTATATGGACATCAGAATGAAGTCTCTATTATCTAAGTTGATTCGATCTTGGAAATCATCTTGAGTTATGATGTTAAGGGCGACATCCTTTTACATACGATGAAGGGAGTGTTTCTGAAATTAATAGAGACTTCTCTTTAAGATTGCTCATCAATCAGGTTGCATCCGTCTGGATTTATTCTTTTATCATCTTTGAACTTGATAAGTATTTACACTCTTTAAGGAGAACCTTACATTTAAAGGGAATTGCAGGATCAAATTATCAATGTTAATGTAATTAATGAATATTCACCTGAACTTGTAAGATTTTATCATATTCTTAGTTGATAACCACTTTGGATGGGGGTATATTTATTACTTCAATTATTTTATTGAAATTATATGCTGATTTTACAGGATATTGTTTGAAACAATATAAACTAGATGAAATGGAAATGAAATTGGAAACAAATTAAATAAAAAAAGTGAAGGAAATTAGTGGAAAATCAGTAGAATTCATAAACGCACTCATTTCTTATTCATAATTTAATTAAAGTATATATTTGTATACGAAAATTTAGCATAGGCATATCGAGTATTAATTATTGGCTTTTAGAACGGATAAGTAATTTCAGTATACGAATAACCTAAATAAACTAGCCTATTATGAACTTATTAAAAATGTTATTTATTTATTATATCAGATTTTAACTTTCGATTTTAGGTGTTATGTTATCTTCTCAACAAATTGTTCATCTTCTGCAGACAATTATTCTTTCTTCAATTCTTGAAATGGCAATTACTCGCTCACTTCAAATTAAGCCAGTTGATTTAGGAAATTTTGTTTAGCTAAAGGATTAGCCAATTATTCCATTATTTCTGATTTCTTTTCCCTCAAGAAATCTTTCACTTACATCATCACGAGCTATTTCGAGTACTAATCTAACTTTTGTTATGTCTCTGTCAGAGTTTAACCATTATGAGAAATCTCGGAAGATTACTAATTGATTCGAATCATAGGATGAAGGAATTATAAATTTTCTATAGCATAATCGCTATTTCTATAAGAAATTATAGTCAAAATGTAATATTACTTAGTTTTGTCAATCAATGCAATCACAGTTGTATTTAGAAGTTTTACCTTCCTGTCCCTGGTTGACTTTTTCCCAATTCTTCCTTCCTTCAAGTAGACTTGCAATATAGCCTTAACTGTTGATGGTTTCAATTGAGTTTCTTCAGAGACCTAAGGTAAATTTGAGGTTTACGTACTTCTTTCAAAGTCTTAGCATTCTTGGTGAGTTCATTAATTATGTGAGTTCTTTGATCGTGACTAATCTTCTTGTACCTAATGATTAGGTCCATAATCCTACTTCATATTGCGAGATCCCTTTCTTATTTTTTGGCTGCTATTCATTATTCTGTGTGTTTTTATTAATTAATTATGATTCCCTCTACTCGAATTTGTATAACACCAAATTGTTAAGCATAATCCCGATTAATTTAATCTATAAAAGAGCTTGAATATCATCAAGGTCATAGTTCCTCAAGTCTGGGCCAACTAACCAAGAAATTGAAGGAAGTCCTACCCGATTTCCACTTTACTGCAAGTATCAAATAAATCATCGAATCAAAATTTCAAATTATTCACTCCTACTTACAGAAGAAATAAAATGTCTATTAGAAGTATAACTCATTGATGTCATTAGAAAAGGAAATGTGATAAATATGAACTGATTGAGGCAGCATCCAAATTTATCAATTCCGAATATTCCTTATTGAATGAAAAGGCAATAGATTTAATTATCAAGTCATTACCCAATAACTTCTCTGAAACTCTACAGTCACACACTGCTCAATATTTTAATTTACAAATTCAAATTTAAAAAGAATTGGATGATTTTATTCTTTTTATTACTTCAGATACAAAACAAGAAACAATTTAATCAACTAAATAATAACAATCCAAAAATTAGAAACCATCAACATTAATTGCAATCACCCAAAAACCAGAATTCCTTAAAATGCCTTCAGAGTTAGATCAACTCTCCAAATTCGAAATTAATAACCAAATGGCTAAGCATTTAGAAGGATGTAAGTTCTATGATCTCAACTCTAGATCCTTCCATTGTCATGACCAATCAATTACTCAAAGAAGGCACTTAAATTAAGTTTGAAATCGTTAAGATTTAAAATGACTATGTAAGTGTAGGGATCGGTGCTATGGAAAGAGCATCTATTGAGAAAAATGGCTTGATTCTTAATGGAGAACAATTGTAAGTCGCAGGTCATGGAGTATATATGAATTTTAATGATAAATGTGTCTATCATAGTGAAATTGGTAATGGACAAATTTAAGGAAAAGACAAAGGTATTGCATTTTAAGAAGGGGATAAAAGTAATTTGAAAATTGATCTTTAGTTCAGTGCAGTTATACTTAAGGACAATTGACCTTATAAAATCTAAATGCAAACTCATCATACTCAATGAAAATTAATTTGAGTGATATTATTTTAGTGGTTTGGTTAGACCTGAGTGAAATTAATATTATATGATCATCAAAGTCTCCTAAGTAGGCGGCATTTTTATCTTAGATGGCTTACATTCAATAAATAGATTCAAAATACACATAATATATATATTTATTATTATTAATGGAAACTAACCAAAACATTTTATAATAGGATCAAGAAAATGACCTTTAATTCATCTGCACTAGTTCTCAATGTAAATTTCGAGGATGTACCAAATCAAGGGATATTCAAAGCAAGCATAAAAATTGCAATGTGCTGCCATATAAGGAATTTGTAGAGTCAATTGAAAATTATACGGATTAAATTTTCCCATCAGAAACCTTTAAGATGTATATAATCCTATTATAAAATTAGTTATGATCAAAAACTAAAATAATATCTAAAGAAGATCAATAAATTACAAGAGGAGGTGAATGACAAATCATTAATGTTTAATAAGTAATCACTTAGCTTATATCTAAAGAATAAAAAAAGAATTAAATAACGCGAATGTTTAAAAAAATAAATTATAGCAATTACTGTAATAATTCAAAGATAAAACTACTCAATTAAACTTTGAGTTGTTGGAGAAAACATATTAATCATCCAGTATATTTAATATACATAATTTAGAATAATAAAAAACTATCGACAACGTTCAAAGAAATTAAAAAAAGATTGACCATGAATTGACAACAAACTAATTTAGATTAGCAATAAGCCAAGTTGAATTTTAGGATGATGACTAATCAAGTGATGAAGACTCTAGCGATGATGAATCTAGTGATGATCAAAGTTAAAGGATCTCAAATCAACAACTAGACCCTGAAGTATAAGAACTAGAAAATAAATACAATTAAGCTTTTAATTTTTTAAGGAATAATGCTATTACCTAAGTTAAATAAAATAAAGAGGAATAACTATCTTAATTACAAGAATAGATTTAATCCTAGTAATATGAAGAATAAACTAATATTAAATTTATTGAAAAATTCGGAAACAATTCAATCTTAGTTGCAACTAAAAGCCAATTAGGAATATACGATTTAATATCTAAAAGCTTATAATGGATTAAATAAGTTGATACTAAAATCACTTCACTTTAAGTTACAAATTTTGAATAAGTAATTGTTGTTGGGAAGAAGGATGGAAATATAGAAGTTTTGGAATGGAACTCAGAATCAAAGGATAAATTAAAGTATTTATAGATATTATGTGTTGTAGTTCAAGCAACTTTAGAGTAAGTAATGAAGAAGGAAGGTTATTCGTAGAAAAATTGCAGCCAAGACATATTGCATGTTTAGGGAGAGATGGAAATTGTAAAATCTATGAAACACCCAATTTCAATGTTGTAGACAACTATAAATTAGATTAAGGAACCAAAATAGTTCCTACTTGTTTTTTTGCAATATCTGAACAATAATTCATTATTGGAGCAGAGAAAACGTTGTTTTTTAATAAAACAAAAATAGAATACAAATTTAATGGAAAAATAAAATAAATTTGTTAATTTGGCAACAGATGGTTGGTAGCAGATAAAGCAACTATTTACATCTTAGTATAAAATGGGGAACTCATTTCTGTATTCAAAGAATATCCTTTTTCTCCAAAACAAATCATTTATATGACTACATTTTATGAAAGTCAATTCATTTACATTAATACTAAATCTTCAAAATCTGATGATTATTAGAATCAAGTTGCTACTATATAGACATCAGGCGAATAATTAGATCTTCAATTATAACAGCTAGATAAGAATATTCAAGTAAAGTTGCTGAAAGGATATTAAAATAAGAATGAAACTTTTCTATATGGAATTGACGGTTCTAATATCAAAGAGTACAAAATGATTAGAGAGAATGATAAATTTATAGTTTTATGAGTATTTGTTGGCAGAATTATAAATAATTAATAAATGCACAAATAATCCTTAATTCTTTAATAGAAAGCTCCTAAGAATATTAATGAACTAGATTAAGCATTTAAATTAATAGATCAGAAATTAGATGCTCCAAGTTCGCAATTATTGCTAATGAAAACAAGATACATATCCATCGACCCAATTATGAGGGTGTGGATATCAGGAGCGAAAACGTAATGTTCATATTCTAAATTCTTAGATACTTGCCTGCATTATAATAAAACGACATTATACATGCGTTTACTTTGAGTTCTCCTGTGGATAATTAGAATGACATCTATTTTGGCCCAGCTGGATTACAAACTCATTTCTTATATGATAAGACTAACAAAAAGAAGCAGCTAATTAAAGTCCCACGCTAGATGTTATAAATACTATAAAAATGTGAATTGTAGAATTCCAACTTACTCACCATCATATTGAATGGTTTACCAGCATATTATGGATTAGTAGATTTCTGTAAGATTCAGAAGGGATAACGAGTTGTAATATCAGCAGCAGCTGGAGCCACAGGGTTATTTTGTATTTAACTTGCCATAAGCATGCAATGTGATGTTATAGGGTTCACAGGAGACATAGAAAAAATAAAGTTCTTATAAAACTAATTTCCAACTTTAAGAATCATAAATTATAAATTGGATGATTGGGATAAACAAATCGAAAATAACAGTGTCGATTGTTATTTTGATAATGTTGGTGAGTATATGTTAGAAAAAATGATTGAAAAAATGAGGAAAAATGGAAAGATTGCCTTATGTGGATCAATGGGAAGCTCATCAAATTATAATGAAAGACAAGGCTTGAGTAACATGAATCAAATAATTAATAAGAGATTAAAACTGAAGGGCATAACTTTTAATTAAGAATTAAATAAGTAATAATTATGATATTCTAGAATTTAAGCTGCATTTGATTATCTATTTTAACAATTTCAATAAAAAAAACTAAGAATCTTTTAGGAAGAATATAATTAATTAAATGATACTCCAAAAGCATTAAAGCGACTATTCAAAGGTGACAATATAGGGAAAATAATTATTAATTTAGATAATTAAACGAAGTTATGATTATTATTTTATGATTTTAAGTTATGTAATTATTTATTCATAAGTGAATAAAATTAATTAGATTAAGATCTTTACATTTTATTACCAAATTGTAATGTTGAATTAATAAGAATTCTTAGCTCAGCGATGAAATCCTTGAAATAATTTAAGGAAATTTAATATTCTTAAAAGAGACATTTAATTACTCTATATTTAATGCATAGTAAATATGTTTGTTAAATAGGAATAAATTAATTTATAAACTTAAATACCATAAATTCATATTTTGATGAATCCCTACCCCAATCTTGAAAATCAATAAATTCAACATCCACTTGATTCGTAAAACAGAGAATAATATGTCCAACCTTACCCCTAACAATAATCTCCAATATTATTTACATAAATGATGCATAGGAATAATGCAAATGATTGTGATTTTCCAGCTGATATTATTTGTCCATATTGCTAAAGAATGATTTAAACACATGTTCAATATAAAATGGGTGTTTACTCCTGGATAGTGGTATTTTTATTATTAGTGCTCTTTTTCCCATTATTCTTTTTGCCATTTTGCTTCTTGGAATGTCAAGACAAAGAGCATAAATGTCCACATTGCAATAAGAAAGTTGGATATAAATAATATAGAATAGTATGAAAGCAAAGCATGAATTTAAAATAATCAACACTTCTTTATATAATTATAATTATTTCACTCTAACACAAATCACATAATGAAATTAAATAATGAAGAATTACTTTTGAAGATATCTATAAAGGAAATTAAATTGTAAAAAAGAGGATACCAAATATTTGCTATAGTAATTTATATTCAAATTTCTCATTAGAGTCTGTATTCCTCGCAATCTCTGCAATCTACCCAACCTATCTAATTCTTTTTCAAAACAATATCGTTATCTACTTCAATCAACATCTTCTCATTTAAATTTTGAATATATGGAAATTTCTATTTAACATCATCGAAATTCAGGAGTCTATTTCTAATTTAAAGACACTCAGCTTTATCCTTATAATTCACTATTATTTCTCCTTTTATTTCTTTTATTTTTACAGTTCTAATGATGACATAAGTGAGGGGTTTTTCAACTTCTACTTTTGCTACTTCTTAATTTATTTATATTGATTCCTCTACTTTTGGTTTTATTTAAGGCAAAGGTTTTTTTATTTTTTTATTTTTCGTTAACTTAGGCTTTTAACAGATTGTTTTCTTCTCTTCAATTATTTTAACTTTTTCAATCGTTCCCTATGATTATGACTGTTGTTATTATAATTATGTGCTGAAATTATTTTATTATTTTTTAATAGGAACAAACTTTCTCTACTCAATTACTTCAGGTTTAGATGCACTTATTTTAGGTACAAGGGGTATGAGGATTTGAGTACCAAAGGCTTGAAAGTTTTATTGTTTTTTCTGATTGATCATTTTCGATAAGTTATGATTTTTGATATTATTTATAACAAAGAGGGGAATAGGATAATAATATTATAATTGAATAATTTTTGATTTGGACATGAATGAATTGAATTTTAATAAAAAAATTAATTATAATGGCTTAGGTTAATAAGAGGAAGCAATCTAAATCTTTGGATGATAGTGAAGTAGCAATTATCAAATTAAGTGATAGTATAGGGTGAAGCAGTGTAAGGTCGGTGGATAAAGGAAGAGCATTAGAGATTCGTAGAGGCATTGAGCTTACATGGAAAGAATTGGAAGAAAGTTGAGGAATATGTTGGTACAAGAAGTGGAGCATAAATCAGGTAATTTTGTATACGATAGTTTCATCAGATCTCATGCTCAGAAATTTTTCAATCGTTTAGAGAAAGAGTTTAATTAATAATTTAATGGACTGAAGAGTTCGGAGATCAAGGAAATCTTCGAAAACAAGAAATTTCATTAATTTTCTGAAGGAGATTACATGCAAATGAAATAGAAGAACAACTCTATCATGGGTATGACATCATATTTTTATATTTATTTTTAGATGTATCTGACGATGAAGTCCAGATAAATGTGGAGTCTATGCAAATGGAATCCAACCAATAATAGCAATAAATTAAAGCCCAATTGCAATAAGGTATACTTGACCTCAATCTGCCTGACTCCCAAACTCATAATCCTACTAAAGAATAAGTCACGAAATATTAGTAATAATAAAGGAAAATCCAAAAAAAACTATAAGATGTTTAAGACATGAATCAACTACCAGATGAACTCCTTAAAGAAATTTGCATTTTGCACAAAGAAAAAGGACAGATCATGGCTATTTAACAGATTCAAAATGCCTATCAATCCATCTCAGAAGTCAATCTGAATGATGAATTGCAGAATCAACAAATACATCAAGAGTAGAAGCAACCCTCCACCCTGGATCAAGATAAAAACTAAGAATCTAGGCCAGGAAATGATGAGTCCTTTTTTCATTTTATCATGTATTCAATACATCATTAAAATCCAGGGCCAAAATTTCAAAGTATTTAAAGAATAGGAAATTGAGTTTATCTGATTTAATAAATGTACCTAAATCTGAATAAGAGATCCAATTAGATTCTCATCCACAAAAATGTGATCAACAGCAAGAGGCTGAAGGACAAAGAAGTAGAAAACAATCATTTACTTTTTATAACGATTAAGACGAAGATAACGAAGCTCGATATTAGAATCTTAAGAAAACTAAAAAAGATTGAGATGCAACTATTTAATATAGTTTATTTTATATTTTATTTAACAGAATCCCTTAAATGAACACTTACCCCGCTTCTCAATAATTCAGCCCTTACTCTGTTACCAAGCAGCCTTAAGCATAACAAGTTTAACGATCGACACCATTTGATGAAGATAATGAAACTTCTAATAGTGGATCTTAAATATTCAATTAAGTTTAAGTCGGAGCCTAAAATGGTGTTAATTTGGATGAGTTATTTGATGATAACCCAGTCAAATCCAATCAAGATTTCCCTTTTTGGGAATAAGACTCACAAAAAGGATAACCTTAAATAAATACTAAGAATGCTGAAAATTCTTTGTTTAATTTTGAATAAAATTCTAACAATTAAATATTTGGAATAAATCCCTTCTATTAAACCTAAACACCTTAAGATGTAGGGAAATTGCAGCAATAGAATTAAGCCCAAAACACTTAAGGTGTAGCACAACTGTAAAAATCGAATATTAACAATAAAAATTAAATTCTAGACGAATTTGATGAAATGTTTGAAAAAAGTTCTCAGGATGTATCTCAACAAGGTGAATAAGGATTAAAAGTCCATTAAATTTAATAGAATAATCAACAGCCATTTAATTTTGAATAATAATAATAATAATAATAAATATAGCCTAAAGTTTAGAATACAGATTTAGATGGGTTCTCTTTTCCATTTTTTTAAGACACTTTACCACCCTTTTAAATTAATTAAAATACCAACTAATTTTAAGGGATTTAAACAACAAATTAATAAAATAGAGATGTAAATTAATTTAAATTTAATGAAATTTTTAATTAACCATCAGATACAAACCTATAATTGTAGGTTGACAATAAATTACATACTCCACCCAGTTAGTCTTAAATAATCCAATCCTAGAAATCATTGAACGAAAAGCATATTCCCAATTCAAATAATAGCTCATCAATTAAGCAATAGCCATAGTAAACATTATAATTTCCTATTTATAACAACATACCTCATCAAGAAGCAAACAAATAACCTTCACAATTAAATTTTAGCCTAGATTTAGATTAAGGTAATAAACAGCAGAAAAGTGTAAGCAATTCTTAAAGAGATGATTCTGATCTACCTTGGGATGACGTACAAAAATCTTAGGCATAGCAAAAGGCTTTTGATTTTTTTTAAGGACCTAATTTCTTCGAAATTAATAAAGAATTAAATTAATAGCCAACTGAATAGGTTTAAAATAAGGAAAGGTTTAACTTATGGCAAATAGATAATAATGAATAATTTAATAATAATCTGTTTTAATAAGCAATCTTCAATGATGAGTTAAACTTATAATAAAATTAAGACATTTTCAATAAAGAGCATTAGGCTATTCCATCTTCCAATTCTTTTGATCAATTTAATTTGAATGAACATGACAATAAAACCTAATTTCAGGCATAAAACTAATAAGGTTCCAATTAATTTGATTTCCTTTAGTGGAAACAACAAAATACAGTCTAATCGGAAAGTGATGATGTATTGGGGTAATTTTAATAGAAATTAGACTTGCCTTAAAAAGAGGATGACTCAGATCAAAAAATATAGAATCAACAAACAAATTAATTTGAATTTCCATACTGGAATGAAAAATAAGCTAAGGCTTAATCGGAAAGTTAATCTTCAGTGAAAGATGCAGAGGAAAAATTTGAGTTTGGATGGAATAATATTTAATAGGGAAATTTCTAATAAGATAATCAATTTTCAAATTGGGATGGAGATGAAATGAATTAATAATAGAAGATTGACTATTTTCATAAGGATAACTTTGATCAACACAGGAAACCTTCACATGATTAGGAAGGCTCATAACATGAACAACAATCAGTCCATAATTCTGAATCGCCTACTTAATAGATTACACTTTATGGGAATTAAGGTCAAGAGAAAGAAAATAAACTCAGATTTGTTTAGGATGAAGGATTTTATGATTAGAAGGATAATCAGAAAATCAATTTTGATTCGTTTGATTAAAGGGAGAACTTTATTGATGAATCAAAGGTAATTCAATAATCTTAAAATAAAACACAGTCATTTGAATTTCCATCATCAGTTTAAATGGGTTTCCATAGTGTGAGAGAAAGCAAAGAAGATAATAATAAGGAATAAACATATGCTGATTAAATTATGGAATTATTATTGCCTAAAATTGCAGAGATTACTTAAACTTTGAGTAACGATTTTATGAACACTGCAGGCAATTATTAGTAAGAAGGGCAAAATGTATTATATGAGGGAATTTACAATATTTTATAAAATGAAAAGAGAAGAATTGGATAGAAGAAAGAGAAATATATAAATTAGTAAGTTTAGATAATAGAGGATATCATCGTGCAATACGATAATAAGACTCATTAATTGTAGGAGTAAATTATCAAGGTCAAGGAGGAATAGCAAAAGGAAAGGTAGAAATCATCAGGTAATATGAGTTTTGATTCAATTGAGATAAAGAAATCTAAATAAATAAATGAGTAAATTGAAGAATCACCAATTTAGAATATTTAATTATAAGTTAGTCCAAACCCATATACGCCATAAAATTCTTAGGAGAAACCTCACATTCCATTTTAACTAATACACCAAACATAATCTAAGTTTTTAAATGAAAGTGTAATAAGTCAAGATAACAAAGAGGAAGACCTAATCAAATTTTAAACAAATTATGTGTTCTAAAGACAAATGTTGAAGGGATTGTAATTGAACGAAATACAGAAATTTAAAAAGCAATGTTTGAGTGATTAAGTAGTATTACTAGAAACACAAGAATTGATGGTTACATAAATTTCAGAGAAGAAGGATAGCTCAAATTAAGAATATAAAACTACATTAATTTATAAAAATAAGGGGAGCAAAGGGATCTAAAATTTAATTGTTTGCTTTGAAGGAAAAAAATGTATAAGTTTACTTAATATTAGTAAAAAATGGCTTTTAAGCTTATCCATAGAAAATAGCCCATCAAATTTTAAAGCCTGGGGAATCAATAAAGTAAGAGATCAGATTTAGATGTTATGATCAATTAGAAGTATATTTGAATTGCTATTTAATATACACAGTTATGGATAATAGATTTTATGGGAGTCAAGGATAATAGGGGAGTTAAAACAATGAGCTTATGTATAGATCATAGGTGAGTTATCAAGGTTACAATAATTCATATTATAATTAATTCTCTTAAGGGTAAGGTAACACTTCATATGATAGGGATTCTAAGAGAACCTATCAATTTATAATAGGGAGACCAGTCAACAGATTCTTCGCATACAATTACTGGACGGCGGAGGAACTTAATGAATACAAGATGAGATATCAAGGGGAGGAATTTCCGTTGAAGTCGTTGGAAGAATTAATAATATATCACCCTTGGTTGGTGTAATTAGACAAATCGACTCTGTGTGGGAAGGTGTTGATTCGGTTGGAAGAGAATGATTATGACTTTGTTGTGAAGGTAGTGTTGAAGGATCAGAAGGGTGTGATAAAAATGAATCAGACGGATATGGAATAAAAGTTATGTGAACATTTACTAAGTTTTTTAAGTTTTCTATTTTTTAAATTATATTGATTTATGTTAATGAAAATATATCACAAGATCTTTCCTACATGGATTTTGTACCCAAATTTGTTTAATTCTCTGTTAATAATTTTGGCTGCATAGGGCAATCTATAGAATGGGATTTGAGGGAATAGATGATGTTCTGTTTAGAATTACATTCCTCCCATTATTAAATTGGATAACCAATCTATATAGATTTAATTAAAATACCTGTCCAATCGTAATTTCTAGAGGTGATGATTTAATGTTCAATGAATGGTTTGTCAATCTTTTTGTAGAATTTATATTCTCTTTCGTGGTTTCCAATTAGAATGCATGCACTGAAGAATCCTGCAATGTATTGGGCAACCAAATAGATCCAAATCTTCTATTAGAATACAATAATCTGATGTAGTAACACATAGAGGATGTCAATTTTGTTATAGGATGCAAGGACTGAATCGAATTTCCACCTGTTAAAATTTAAATAAATAGTTACTTCAAATAGAGGAATCCGTATTACCACTTTTAATAGGTGTGATCTATGTCATCATCCTTACCAATTCGATTCGTGAAGATGTGATGGTTGTTGTGTTTGAATTACCACCAATCGGCAGAGAATCCGTGAATAATACCGTAGGGAATGGACAACTTATACAATAATGGATTTCGATTGTGATTTGTTGAATGGCCTTACCATCTAAGTGTTATAATATATATATTAAATACCCAGCTATTATCTAAGTCAATGCGATTGTTGGAATGGCGATGTACCAATCAGTTGTGACACCTAGGTATAATCCGAGGCTCAAGGCTAATAAGAGAGCGATTTCGATAGTCCAATCTGGGTGAAAGAGATCCTTGACCTACTTCTTGATATGAGAATATCGTTTGCTATCCTCTGATTCCTTGAGATCAGTGCGTACAACCTTTTAAGATTTCAATATTTTCAATGCCTTCTTTGAATGTAAGCATCTACCATATGAATACATAAATATACCTAAAATATTCTGTGATGTCCTGTTTCTCATCCTTCATTTTATCCAAGAAGCTTCTTCCTGCAGGGTGTTTAGGAACGTATTCTGTTACATCATATTCTTTGTTCTTGTAAATGAATCTGAAAACCTAAGACTCAAAGTTAAGTTTACTTCTCTACTCTCGGGTGTTTAAATTCCATTATTGTTCGGTTCTGGTAATGGTGACATCTGATATTCTAATAAATTAATAATATCTTTATTAAATTTGATTAATTTTTTCACTTTAAATTTGGTATTTATATATATATTATGAATAAAAATAATAGAAGCGAAGAACTCTTAAGAGAACAATATTGTAAAACCCAAGCCGAACGGATTCTGGACAAACAACTATTCAAAAAGACTAAAGTAATTTACTCTATAAATTAGGGATAACACTTGCATTAAATGGAAAAGTAGATTTATGGAGATTAGAATAAAAAAGTGAAAGTCGAGGAAAGTTCATAGAAAGAGCAAATGAGTTGCTAATAAGCAATGGGCTTAGTCCTCAAATATTTAAATAATGACAATAAGATATTCACTGCTCTTAATAAAATTAAGTTGCTAATTAAGGAATTTAAAAACAAGTTCTATGATTACCATTTATTGTAAATACTTTATTGCATATCAATAACTAAGTATTAATTCAAGCAACACGAATGTGATTAATTGGTTATCGAAATCTTTGATCTCTGTCAAATGCCTCAATACACATAGGTAATGGATATATTAAGAATTCAATTGCAAACCAAAATCAAACTTCAAACTGATGACACCTACTTATTTAACAATATGCTTAAGGAATTGAAGAAGATAATAGATGATTTGAACACTCTTCAAGCATTACAACCAGTAGATATTCTCAAATTGAACTCACTATCATAGATTGAGGCATATGAATACGAAATTCTACCTGAGTTCGATCAATTTATTGTAATATCTTTGATATATTGTAGAATGACAAAGAGACACAAAGAAAATAACAACAATAGTATGTGATTAATTGTTTGGAAGTGTTGATTGATCAATTCAAATATCAATGGGCCAAAACAAGCATTCATACATTCATTCAGAATTTGAATTTTAATCAAAAGTAAGAGATGTTCTCACTTTTATTATTAGGCAATAATTTGATGAATCTTTCAGAAAATAAATTGATGATATTATAAGCAAGATTTAGAATGCTAAAATACTTTATAATGCTAGTAATGATAGGGAGATGGTTTAGAATGCGAAGGTGATGCAGGATTATTTGAAACCCATTCATGATGTTGTGGATAGTCGAGCTGTGGTGAATACAGGGGATGGTTTGGATTAGTGGGGTTTGAAATAGACTGGATTATGATAAAAATATATTCTTAAGTTCGTTATAAAATAAAATAAATTTCAGTCGGGAATTGTTATATCATGGTATTCATGTCGAAGCGTTAAAGATCATCATTATTATAGAGACTGATGTGATTATAAATAATTATGGAGTAAGAAGTTCCTCATAATAATATGGGTTTGATTCTAATTAATTTATGCTTTATAATAGTTTTTTTAAGTCAAAGAATCAGAGTCCTTATTCTGTCAAACCGAAATAGCAAATGAGATAGAGTTCATTTGAGAAACCGAAGAAAGAACGATTGCGATTGCAGTTATCTAGCAAAATTGATCAATTTGAAAAGGAAGCCATATTGAGTGTTGTGAATTCAAAAAAGAAATCAGCTAGCAAAAGATTTGTAATAGTGTTGATTAATTTAGAAAACAGAACAAGGAATAGATATAATTGATGATTTCTTAACTTTGGATTCATGCATTACCAAATAACAATCTAAATCAAGATCTTTTAGCAACGCATTTCCTTCAAATAAAAGTGCAGATAGAAAATCAAACATTCTGAATAGTGCTAGTAAAAGACAAAAAAGTAGTAATTAGAAACAGACACTGGATGAGGATTAACAATCAGATAATTTCCCAACATAATTTCAAAAGATTAAGTTACTTGGAAAGGGAGGATTCTCTCTGGTTTGGTTGGGAGAACACAAAACAACGAAAATGAGAGTTGCAATTAAGCAAATCAAACAATCCAATTCGAATCAAGCCTATCTAAGAGAGATTTGGTTTGGATCTCACTTTTTCGACAACGGAAATCCAAAACCTTAATTCAAATCCTCCGTTGGGATTAAGAGCTTATTGCAATATCTGGGATATGAGATAGGATCTACTGACACTTGGATTTTCACAGAAGTATGTGGAGAAAGTCTAAAAAATACACTTTACGAATTGAAAGGACAATAAATTAAAAATGAAATTGTATTCAAAGTAATTAATCATGTCAATATTCAAGATGATCTAAAAACCCTTATATCTACATTTAAAATCTGACCTTAATATTCTCAAAAAGATTATTAAAGATGTCGCTCAAGCCTTAATACTATTGACTGAATAGCGGATTGTACATTGTGATCTCAAAACAGAAAATATCCTCATTAAAAAATCGAAATGTCTGAATGGATCCTACCTTATCACATAAACCAAACTGATAGATTATGGAAGCAGCTTCATGTTTGATGATCTATCCTAATTCTCTATGGCTACTCCTGAGTACATGTGTCCGGAAATCTTGAATTATATACAATACGAAAATGGCAAGGAATACGATACCAAATTATTCAAAGTCCTATCAAATTATTATAAACCTTGGGTAATTGACATATGGTCATTGGGATGTGTAATTTTAGAAATAGTTTATGGAATTCCCCTCTGGCTGAGCAATAAGATCATTGTTAGGCATCATGACAAGGATGTGATTGAACAAGGCCTATTTGCGGTGAAGAATAGAGAATTTGATCAGATTATACAGAGACAAGCTCATGTTGTTAAAAATTTGGACCATTACCTAGATAATAATTATTCAGGTATTTTTATTGGTATACTTATTGTAGGGATCAAAGTCGATCTAGAAATTAGGCTCTTACTTCGAGAAATGCTGACGATTGATCCAGACAAAAGGATTGCTCCGCATACCATAATTGAATTTCTTTAACCTACTAAGGAGAGATTGAGAACTGAATGATATATGATATTTATTAGATTTGATACCTTGATGTGACTATTATTTCCAAAATTAGAATTAATATATTAATCAATAATAAATATTCATTTCTGCGATAAATAAGACATATCGCCAACTCAGGAGTTAATTTAAAATGAGATCGCCTTTTAATTACTTAATTAAAATTACATTAAAGAGAAATAATAAATTCAAGAACAGAATTTAAATAGGATACTTACTAAAGTTCCAGCAAAAATAAGTAAACGAATAGATTGGATATGCAATTCTTGTAAGTAATTTATTGAATTAAGCTTGAATCAATTAAATATGATATGCTAAAAAAACTTAACTTAGAGATTAACGGAATTTAAAAAGTCTCAATTTTAGGGCAAGTCAACTAATTCTAATTTCTTCGATATCTAACTATCTTAAATCAGGTTATTTTTTAAAAATTCCTTAATTTTTCCAGACTACACGAAGAAGATCTGGATCGAATTTGATTATATAATAAATTAATTTTCAAAGAAATAAATGAAAAAGAAATCTGTATCTACAAGTGCGTCGCTTCCAATGCCTTACTTTAATGTGTACTTCAAAATTCACTATCATACTCAACCAGGAAAGGCAATTTATATAGTAGGCGATTGTAACATACTTGGTAATTGGGTCTCTACCAAAGGAGTGCGTCTACAATGGAATGAGGTATCATTTGAATGATAGTTTTGTAAGAATGATGAATGGACAGTTTGTGTTAAAATAGATCGATCTCAATATGTGAAGATCGAGTACAAATTCATTGTTAATAATTATGATTATCCCACTTTGAATGATACTTTATGGGAACCTGGAGAAAATAGAGTCATCACCAATCATATGATTGAGAATGAAACTAAATCTGAATATTTTAATTGTATTTAATAAATTAATTATTAAAGGTGAATACTGGGGATACAGAACAATTAAATTGAAATTAAATTACAATTTACCTGATAAGTAGAGAATGATGATAGTGGGCAGTATTGAATAATTAGGTTCATGGATTCACCCAGTACTCATGAAATAATAGTCTAAAATTGACATAAGTAATTTTGATTCAGTAAAAACTAGTAAGTAGAGAGATAGTGTAATAATGGTCGATCTCCTTTATTGTTGATTCTATGCACTTTTCATTCAGATATTTTTATGTTATTAGAAACGATGGTTCTATGATATGGGAGAGAGGTAACGGAAGATATTTGAAATCTAGTGATCTCAAATCCTTCAGATTAGTTCAAGATCAATATTCGACATCCCCCATTAAAATCAAAACTTAAATGTTAACTGCCTGTCAACATCAGCGACTCCATAATAAGAAAAATGGGTCATTTTGCTCAGAAAAACAATAAAAGTTACAGAAATAAATCAGCATGGGATATTCATTTTCGGATAAAGAACCATCCTTTTTTTATTATGAGTCCTTTGGGAGACTCAATAAATTGGACTGGAATTTTGTTGTATAATTCTCCATCACTCAAATAAATGAAAACATCATCATCGGTCCTTATCCACAGAATGAATAAGACATAGTGGTATTAAAGGATTTTGGTGTTAAAGCTGTTCTGAATTTATAAACAAGATTGGATGTATATCATAGAGGAGTTGATTGGGATGAAATTTTATCGAGCTATAAGAAACATAATATTTAGATGAAGAACTTTGAAATCTTTGATATGGATCCATAAGATTTCGAAAAGAAAATACTTAAAGCTGTGTAAATACTCAAGAAATTAATCAATCAACATGAATCTGTATATATCCATTGCACATCTGGCATTGGAAGAGCACCCTCTCTTGCAGTAATTTATTTGTCCTCTGTCTTGCAAATTCCATTAAATGAGTCAATAGCCTTAGTGAAAAATAAGAGAGAACATTTTTATATTAACTTTAGTATTTATTAGATATTTACATAGACATGTTGAAAAGGGCCCTCTAGAAAACTATGATTTATAATAGTGGGTTAGATTATGAAGACAACTTAGAAGTTATCGACTTTTAGATACAAAGCTCTGGCAAAATTAAAAAATAATAATTTGATTATAACCCACTTTATTGAGTTGAAGTAAAAAATGTGTTTAATTTTAAATCATATTTATATGAAAATATACCTTAATTCATTCAAGATCTACACTTTTATAAAGATTATAAAAAATTATGTAATGTAATAATTTAAATAATAATGATACAATAATTAGTTTGTTTAATTATAGAATATTATTAATTTATAATTAACAGTGTTTAATGCAACCAAAGAAGTATTTGAAAATTAACATTATGTTTTTCTAAAGTTGTTTTTCTACTAACAGAATATTTATTGAAATTATTTATTTCTTTTTAGTGATAAGATCAAAGTGATTTAATTATTAAAAATGAAATATTTGTATAGAACCATCTTTCTCTTACTTATTATCATCAATGGAAGCTCAGCAGATAGAATCAAAGCTCGAAACAAACGGGTTCAAGAGGAAACTAACTAAACTACATGGGAACCAATTAGAATTTAATATTAGTTTGCCTAAGAAAATTATGAAATTGAGTACTAAGTGTTCTTTTAAAACTTATTATCTGTGGCATCTACATTCTTCACAAGATACTTTTTAGTACAAAGATTGACTGAGTAAATTACATTTGATACTCTTGATACAGAATACTTTGAAAAAAGAAATATTTCAACTTCACTTATCAGCAAACAGTTTGATGCAGACCTTGTAAATATCATAATCATTTAATGTTTAGCTCATCTTTTTCGTGATATTTTCAGATTCACAATCCTATAAAGCAAATTCTGGTTATTTTAAAACTGATCCTGAAACTAAAAGACCTACTGTAGGTTATATTTAATGGAATACATTTTACACCAATTTGACAAATATCACTAACTCTGATTTCGAATAGCATGCCCAACGTTTAATTGCAGTTACTATGTATGATATGGGTTTCATTTTTTAAACATTTCCTACTTATTACGATAGTTCAACTAAGGAATCGTATTCTGAAGTTATTATTACTGAGGATGGAATTAGTTACTTATCGACACCTAGATTAAGAAATAAGATGAAATTGCATTTTAATTGCAGTTCGATCAAGGGAGCTTAACTTGAAAATGAAGGTGGAAATGGTATTCAATTATCTCATTTGGAAAGAGCCGTGTTTTATAATGAAATTTTAACTAGTTCAATAATGGAAGGAAAAGTCGTTATATCTGACTTTACATTTTCACTATTTCAAGATAGTGGGTAATTGATCATTCAATAATTAGTTTCTATAATTTTATGGAATACTACCCAGATAAAGTGCAATGGGGAAAAAACAAGGAATGCGATTTTCTGACTAAATAATGTAAAGGAGAATTTGAAGAATTTTGTTAAGTAGAAAATGAGTAAGGATGCTCCTATTTAAATACTGGATAAGCAAAGTGTCAATCAGACAAGTATAGTAACGAATGCAAATATTTTTAAATCTAACTGGGATATGATTGTAAGGATAAATCATCTGCTGGAGGAGATTAAAACTAAGAAACATTTTAATATTTTGGATCTGATAGCATGTGTGTTAAAGGATCAATAAGTAAGAATTAAAGTGCTGCTAATTCATAACAATCTAGTTGTTACTAATACTCTTGTGATTCAAATAATCAATTAAAGTTACTAATAGATGAAAAACAATATGATTGCTCATCATCTTAACCTTAAAAACTAGATAAAGGTTATTTTGGATCATTGATATGTCCAAACAACCCTGAAGAATTTTGTAAATCATAAAATGATTGCGAAGATTAATGTAGTTAAAATGGATATTGTTTAAATTAAATGGTATATAAATTTATCTATTAATTCTATAGTGCATATGTAAATTAGGATATTCAGGCAAAAGTTGTTCAGAAAATTGTTAAAACTATAGATTCTAAAATGAATGTTTTGAATTGTGTCCAAAAAATTCATATGCTATTGCTTCTATTAAATATTGTGTTGGATGTCCTGGAGTAATTATTCAATCTATTTTATAGAATTGCTATATTTGTGAAAGTTATAATAAGTGTAAATCATGTCATTAAGGATACAAATTAAATGCAATAGGATTTTGTGATATTATCGATCCTTTCTCTGACGGAGGAGAGGACGAGAATGAAACAGGCTCAGGAGAATAAGAGGATGAATAATACTTTGATCTATACTTTAACTATTAATATGAAAACGGATATATTATAGGAGCCACCATAATCTATTTGATATTATTATGATCTTTAGGATTAAACAAAATTTTATTAAAAAGATAAATCATTCTAAAATGAAAATATTCTATAAACGAATTTATGAAGATTAAGAAAATTGAAAGTTAAAATTATATTTTTTTTATACTGATTAGAATAAATATAACATTTAAAATCAATCTCTAAGAATTCTATCATTATATGCTTCCAAACCCATATTGAAAATTTAAGATAACTATTATTCATTAAATTAATTTTGATGCTGAACTGGCTACTGATAAGGATATTACCAACAATAAGGATTATAATATGGATACATTACAGATGGATATTAGTAAGATTGCCCTAATTTTGGGAAATATGTAGGTTTCTATTCTTATTATGGTTTCTCTTCGCCTTTGAAGGAAAAGGATGATTGGTAAGATTCATCTGATGTATCTACTGTAATTGTTTTTGTGACTTTTTTTACTTTCTTCTTAGGAAAATATTCTTCCTTTTGTTGATTTCTTGCTATTTCTAATTTTAAATAGTCATCTAATTATTTTTATTTTGAAGGATTATTTTTCTACTTTTTGTTATAATTTGAATTAATTCCTGAATAGTTCATTTATTATTATTATACTTATTGCTTCATATCTTTAGCCATCTTTCTCTTATCCCTTAGTTATTTATTAAATTCAATACGATCAGCTAACATCCTCATTAATGGTTCATTATCATCCGGCATCAATTACTTTAAAATAGATGCAACAATTTCAAAAGTACTTTAATTAATTTAAGTTTGTCTTCTTATATTTTCAAGCAATTAAATTGCAAACATATGTGATTGAGCTAATAATTGATTTTAAGAATAGTTATGAAATCTTTTTATGACTCCTGTGAGAGAGAAAGTAGCTTCATTATCATTTATTTCAATAGTCGCATTTATTTTCATCATTTGTTTGAGTACTTAAAAAAGAATGGATAGAAATTCTAAAAATTACTCATCAGCTGCTTCTAATATATTTAGATCTGTAAATTCAACATCCAAATCATTACAATTAATTAATTCTAGCAATCTTTGACATATCTATTCCATTTGGCATTTTGAAAATTCCATCTGTCTGTTCTATTAATTTATTGAATTATCTTGATTCTAGAATTAGGATTAGTTTTTTAAATCATGTAATCTTTGGACTAAAAGTGGGGCAATTTCAAAAAGAACGTTTTCAGCATCTGTTTCATTGTTTGTTTATGAAACTCTCTTATAAAATTGATTCCACCAAGGGTACTTAATGCAAAATCCTTTCAAATTTTCAACCAAATTACTTATACTGATTCCTATAGTCAGGGGTATATTTCTTTATAGATCTTCTGATAATTATGGAATGTTTTGTGTTTGGATGTTATTTTTTATAAATCTCCTCTCAAATTCAGTGGAATCATTTTGAACTTTTTAATCATTTTATGGTAATTACCTTTTTTCATTATTTTCTAGGATTTATTACAAAATATTCTGGATTTCTTCTTAGGAATACACTTCTTTAATGAAATCTGTTTTGCTGCCTTAGACTTCAAGTATCTAAAATATTTTAGGGATTTCTTATGGAAATCTAGTTAAAAGGAGCAATGAAATAGTTTTAATTTTTGTCTACCATTAATCTTTTGGTATTGTTTTACTGAAAGAGCCCAATATGACATTGATATCGAATTTGCATGATTTAATTAAACTGTGAGTTCTGCAATCGTAAACAGAATTTGAGTCAATGATGATAATTGGTTACATATATTTAAAAAAAAAGAAGGAAAAAGCAAAATAGAATTATTATTTTAATAAAATCCTGTTTATTTTTATTTTTAAATATTTAAAAATAATAATTTCATATTCTAAATCCAGATTAATAACTTGAATTTGGTTATCCCTATCTTATAAATTGAGAATCTCCTTATTTTAATAAGAGACCTTTTGGAATGAATTCTCCTACTTATTGCAAATGTTCTTGAAGAATACGATTTTTTTCCTCCTCAACCACTAATTATTTATAAGCCTCTTCTCTTCTCTGCCTTTCTAATTATTCAAGTTCCTTTTGCTTTTCCATCTAATACATTTCTAATTTCTATTGCCACAATCTTTCAACTTCCCTTTTATGTTCCACTTCCTTCATTCTTCGTTTTTATTATCCCAACTATTCTAATTTATCATCTTCAGCAAACTTCCTCATCATTTGATCTCTGAAATCTCTTTCCATCTATTATTCCTCCTCCTTCTATCTCTACTTTCTTAATCGTGCCTCCTGTTCAGCCTACTGCATCTCTCTTTTTTAAAATTCCCTCTTATTAGCTTCATCAATATCTTTTTATCTCTACTATGCATCATACTATTCTTAATAAAGTTGAAATCTGAGTTCAGTTAACAATTCTGCCTCTTATCTCCTTCTCTCCTCTTCTTCCTTTAATTTTTGAAATATTTTATCCCTAATTAAATTGTTGAGATTAATGTTTACTTGGCTGCATTCTCTTCCTACTTTTTAACTTTGATTTCATGAGCCTATCTATCTTTCTCTTTCATAAAATCCAAATATTTCTAATTCTCCTCTCTCTCCCTTTACTTCATTCTATAGATTAATTCAGCTTTCTCCCTCAAAGCATTCTGCATGTCTGAGAAGGCTATCTTCTTCTTTTTTGCCTGATCCTCTATAAATTTGCGATCTTCACTTATTAACTGTTGAATAACTCTATTGACTTGATCCTTCTCGTAAATGTATTATTCTTTGGCTTCATCTCTCAATTGCTCATGTTCTTTCATTTATTTTTATAATGTCTATTGATGATGATGGATTCAAATACATATTTTCCCTCTAATCTCTATTGTAGTCTAAATTTCTCCTTAGACCTTTCTTCTTCTTGTTCTCTTTTCAGTTTTTCTAGAATAGCAGCTTCAATCTCACTTTCTTATTTCTATTTTTGAAAATATAACTGACTATATATACCAACTCTTAAATTCTTCTCAATTACTACTCAGCCAATTGTTAAGTTCTCTCCTTGGTCACATATGCAGTCTAAACTTTTTATTTAAGTAGTTTGATTTCTTCACTCTCGGCACAAATTCTTTCGATTTCCCTTCTTTTTTTTTCCTCCTCAACTTTCCGTTTCTACAACTCTCTAGCCAGTTGATCTTCCAAGGAATAGGGATCTGTGATGGGATTTCTATTCGAATTATGAATCATATGATAAATAATGTTAATTATAATATTTCATTTTAAAACACCAGCTTAAATAAGTGGGAGTAGATTAGCATTAGGCAAACTTTGATTCCTATGTTTGTTCGGTCTAATCTTGCGTTTATTTGGAGATAACTCCTCCAGTATAGGAAGCTTTTGATTTTCCAATGAGATCTTAGATTACTGCTGAGTGATCACATCCAATAAACTCACCTCCTCTTGACTAGAATGTCTATTCGGTCGAATCTTCATTATTGGTTTTCGAATTTGCTAAATCAATTTCAAATTTCTCATACTTTGTTCTGGTATTCGAGTATCATAAGAACTTCAGGCTAAGGCTTTCGATTAACTACATTAACCCCTCCCTTCTCTATCGACTTCTAACTAGTAACATCCTCGTAACTACCATTCACACTCATTATTGATCGAGGATTCGGACTAGCCTGTTGTGAATGAAGCGACTTTATCTGTTTCCTATTCATAAAATCATAACAAGGCTTGGGTAATATAGATGTAAAGTAATGGTAGTTCTTTGGAAATTTGATTGTCGATAACAAAGTATTAGGTTCACTGTCTACTTTTTCTGTTTATGATATTTCCTCTTATCTTTATAATATTGAAGGAAATTGTAAGAGTTTATCACAATTAGGTCTTAGATTTGGTTTTACTTACAGCATTGATCTTATTACATTATTGAGATCTTGAGAGTAATGCTGAGGTATTTTTGGATAGAATCCTCGTATTACTAGCTTATACAAGTCATCCATATCTTATGCTTAGAATGGAGGATTCAATGCTGACATCTCATAGATTACGCATCCCAAACTCCAGATATCTGACTTTTGATCATAAGGTTGATCCTTCCACACTTCAGGACTAGCGTAGAAGGGAGTTCCAGTCTAAGTGTAAAGCAATCCCTTCTTTGCCACCTTTGAGACATTCATATCTCCTAACTTCACATCTCCATTTTGAGATAAAAATATGTTGGCACTCTAAAGATCAATACTTCCAATACCTTCAAATCTCTATGCAGGATTTTCAATTCATGCAGTGCTTTCAAACCTCTCACGATTTAGATCAAAATATTCCAAATTCTCTACTCTTCGATAGGTTTGTTGCTCTTTTTACTATTCATAATATTTTGATACAAATCACTTCCATCAGCAAACTCCATCACTATACTAAATAACATAATTGCATGTCAGCATACCATAATGAATTACTCTATAAATCAATAAAGGCTTCCTTATAACAAATTATATTAGGGTGCTTAACTGATGCTAAAATGCGAACCTCGTTCATTGCATTCTACTTCTCTTTATCATTCAGGTTCTGCAATTTTACCTTCTTCAAAGCATATTTGTGACCATCTTCCAATCTTTTTACTTTGTAGACTGACGAGTATGCTCCTTCTCCTAAAAATTGCTAGTTTTACATTACAATACCTAATTTCGAGAGAACTTAAAAATCCTTCAAAGACATTTCAGATTATGCTATATAATTTTGTTAAATTAAATTCGTATTATCAAATCAAAAACTCAATATAAAATTATACTCTAAAGCAAATTATGTACATTTACATACACTGACAACATATTAAATCAGCTACAATAAATTAGGAGTACATAATTATCTAGAATCATTGAGTTGTTTGTAATTCTACATAGAAATTAACATTATGATTAGATTCTCTTTACATTAAGTAATGTATACAAGATAGTTATATTTATTAAGATCTCTTTAAATTATAATCATGATAACCAGATATTCAATTTCTGAATTCTTTTAAACTATATTCTCTTTTTATTAGCTAAGCCGTTGAAATCATTTTTTGGTTTGAATATGTATATTATCAGGAAGGAGAATAATATGAGGAAACTTTGATATCTTTGAGTTGAAATATAGTTAAGATTTAACTTAAAAAACCTATTTTTTCAATTTTATTATTGATTTGCATCTTCTTTAAAAAGAATAGTTATTATTATTGATTTATTCAAATAAATGAATATATTTAATTGGAGATTGAATTTCTATTATTTTATTTATAAATTAATAAAAATTAACAAAAAATCTGAATTGGAAAAAGAATTTAGATATTGTTGTTTTAAATCAGTTTGGAAAAGATGTATCAGTGAAAATGCTGCGAAATATAATATAATTAATTAAATATAGCAGCATTTTTAGATATTTATTCATAAATAAATTTTTATTTTATACAAAAATCCTTGAAATGTACAATCACTCCAATATATCGTACACCAATACAAATAGTTTAAACCGATAGGAATTGCAAGAGTTTAGAAACTATGTGCGCAAGACAGCATAAGCTAAGATGGATGGGACAGAAGACAAATCAAGATAAATTGCAAAAACTTTTCATATGGATCACAAAAATTTGATGTCATTAAATTAGAGTCCATTACAAAGTAAGAAGTTACATGTAGATCATGACATATCATAACATCACCATCTAGCATCATTATCAGATTGGAAGAAATTTGATAGATCTACATCATAAAGTTATGTCTCCTTTGATGCCAATACCTGGAAAGAGGATTAAAACAGTATGAGATAAAGAAAGTTGTAAACACCATCTTTGAATGCAGCTGATTTGATCAAAGTTAACAGAACACTTTCAGGGTTGAGTACAAAAGAAATCTAAAACCTAAGTGGCCAATATTATCATTAGATTTAAGAGTTAGAACACACAGTAAGTTCAATGTTGAGAAGAATAGATTATATATAAGCTTCCAAAACCAATTATTGAACATATTATAATGATTATATTATAAATTGAGAGATTCCAAGTTTCTCTTTCTCTATTTCGAGGTGTTTTATGAGATCTAATCATAAAGGGGATTGTCATCTACCATCTTAGATAATATTGTTAATTAAAATAATTGATATAAAATCCATAATTTAATTAAAATTTCTTTAGACCCTATTATATTAATAAAAGTAATATAAAATATGGAAAGATATTGTTTAGTTCCAGAACATTAAAACTAACCCATTATGGCTTATTGTATTTCAGAACATTGTCGAAAATAAAATAGAGCAGTTTGTTTTAAGTGTATGACTGATTTGACACATCAATAACATACTATTATCTAAACAAATTAAGAAGAAAATTTCCTATAATAGGCCAATATAAATTATAGGGACATTTCAGATAAATTAAATGCCCTAAAACAGTAGTTTTCAACTGGGATTACTTACTTAGAAATGCTTTTGGAGAAATATTACAGACCTATGCCTTTAAGTAATTTTGGAAATAAGGAAATCACCAATAAAATAGATTGCCTGTTAAAACTTGAAAAGGTTTAAAAACTTATAAACGACAGAATAGACAACATTTTTGAGCACACCTTGAAATCAATAAGAATTACCTGCCATGATTTGACCTAGGGTTAAGAGTTTTAAGGTATAATCAATTTTAGAATTAGGCTATGAACTCTTGTCAAAGCAAAACTATTAGGAAGCATTGAAATTGGTAGATTAAAATTAGAAGGTCGACCCCAAAAGTGCGCTTTTGAGGTTGGCTAAAGGTAATAGAATAATAAATGTATATAGCTGAGATTTACTAAAATAGTAATAGAGTGTAAGAGGCGAGATTAATTTATTAGGAGATACTACAAACAGAATAATTTAACCCTTGGGCTTCGATTGAATTAAGTATTTGTTCATTTCTATGGGATTAGACAAACTACTTGGTTAGCAAGAGAGAAGATGATTATACAAATTATCAAAAATTATCATTAACAATCTATATAAGTTTTTCAATGTCAGATTAGTAGTATTTCCAGCAATCGTCCCAAAACACTTAGACAAATCCCAACTTAGTCTTTAATTCAAATGAGGCTATGTTTCCAATAAAATGTTTAGTCTTCTTCCGATGTTTAACTGCCACTGATTAATCTTAATCAAATTATTTCTCTTTTCCTGCCAAGCTATCCAATCTAGCCGAAGTGTGCTTTGTATAAACAAATTACAATGTGAATGAGCATTTCATTTATTGCATGGTGGCATAATCACGTCTAATCATGTCCATTAATGAGTATTTATCATTCTCATCCAATAAGTAATCATTCTTATTGAAAACGATGTTGAATTTCCCGTCCTTGACTTCTTAAGCCAAAAATCTTTTATTGTATACGCCATTTTCAATTGTGATCCAGCCTATGATATTTTGCTTAATTAAATTGTTTAGCACTGCCTGATGCGACCACAATTCTTCCAATAGAGGATATTTTAGTCTGAGCCTATTCAATTTGAAAACTATAGTAAAATAATTTCCATTTAAATAAAATGAATGTACTCCAAATATCACAGGTAGAAATATCCCAAGAGCACAAGTGTATTCTTAATCCCATCTTTACCATAACAATTACAATCCACTACCTTTTGTTAATTGTCTTTTCTGATCTCGAGTTATGAACTCAATCGAAATCAAATTGTCATGAGTAATAAATAACGTGCCCTTCTATGGCAATTCTTATGATCTCAAATTGTCTATGTTAAGAGATATATCCAGCGAATTCTTGATTTGCTTCAGATTAATACCAAAGTAATCTCTGACCTTCAAACTCAATATGTCTTGACCATAGGTAGTTACCAAAATGTGCTTGGTCTAATTAATTTAAATTGAACGCTATTGAATCTTGTTGAATTGATAATAAGTCATCTCACTATTCTAACAATACTGATGGTCTTCTAACATCTCGTAACTTGCTTGCAACAATAATATTATTTCATTGTGTCCACTATGTTCTATGATATTCTGTATCTCAATTTATTGAATCTATGTGGATTCCTAAGGCATCAAAGGTCCCACATCATATTGTTCTAAAGAGAGATTCAATTAGTTTTGTTTCTATTACTGGTACAACTTAATCCCAATTATGTCTTGGCCTGAAGTTTAAATCATTATATTCTGATAAGACCTATTCTATAAATCCTCACTCTATAGATTGGTTTTGTCCAGCAGTCTCTCCTAGAGAACACAGGCCTTGGGTCTAAACAAATACTTGATATGGCGATGAATGATTGGCTCGTGGAGTCGAATTATTGTCATTGACAATGTCATTATCGCTTGGATGATTGACAATATGTTTATCAGTTCTTTATAATTCTGGTTGTAATTCAGAATTATTGGCTAATGTATATATTAAACGTTGATTACAATTAGCAATCTTGACATTACGAATAGCCAACCGTAACTCACATTTACTTTAATGTAGGTATGCAAGTATTTCCGTATGAACTTATCCATCGAAGTCTTGTAAATTTCAGTTTACAATATTTAAGGGGAATGTCTTTACAACTTTATCAATATTATCGATAATATTATCATCAAAACACCTCTAAGGTAGACCAAAAATTGAGCAAACACATTCTAAGATTCTAAATTGCAATCTCCTAAAATGCTTGTCACTTTATAAAAAATACCTAACACCTAGATCTTGACTCAGCAAAACCAGTAAAATTGATATTATTATTATTAAGACCACTCCCAACATGACCTCCTCCTTCAAATTAAAACTCTTATAATTCTTGACATAAATTTGACAATATAGATTGGCTATTAATACAATGTTTAATATTGCATATAACATTGAAGCTATCAAAGAAGGGACAGCTATCAACTTACAACTTCGCTCAGTAATAATCAATTAAAAACTCTACTGCTTCGGCCCATCAACAACATAAAATTGACTCAAAATCATAAACATACTCATTATCTATTATATCAATTTTCATATACAGCTTGTGATAATAGTATGCTAAACAATATCGAACCAGGGTTATGCCTTAATCGTTTGACTTTCTACTAAACAATCATGATTATCGCGCTTAGCAATATAATAATTCCATATATTATGCTCAAAGATATAATTTTTAACATTAAATATTAAATCTATTTTATAACATAATTTATTTTTCAATCCTCAGCAGACATTTGCAGTTGCACAATCAAACTACATATCCTTAAAACCCATAAAAGAATTTGGAATTTATATGTTTAGAAAACAGAAACATTAAAATATTGAATAATCCCTTACAAGTTAACTTAAGGTATATTATATTTTTCATCTTAACTGTTACAAATATGGAATTTTCTTTTGTACTCTCAAGAATTTATATTTATAAAATCCTCTAATGGTACTTAAATACTTAGATTACCTTGTCTCACTATGTCTTTCATTCTCTTTCATAAATCTTTTATTAGCTTCAAAATTTAATGTTTATCAATTGTATTTTATAATAATATTTAATGTTAAGAAATATTTAATATATAATTTGATATGTGAGAAATTTAAAATTGAATTTAAAGATTTAGTAACGCTTAAATTATGACGTTTACTGTAAACTTAGTAATGTATAATAAATAGTAATATACAAATTTCTTATAAATATTATTAACAATCATTCCAATAGGATGGAACTTACACTTTTTACAGGGTGCATTCTTTTATATAGGTAAAAGAAGAAAGCTATCAATATGGCTCCTCCACAGACACTCACCAACACTATCCACCAGGTGTTTGATCTAATAATAGTTAACACATAAATTACGATTCTTCCTCTATATGATAATTGATTATATAATTCAAGGATTCTGAAGTAAAGTCGTTTCTACCAGTGATATTTATGTGCTGTCGATCTTATGCTCCTTTCACAACAAAGTATACGTAGTCATTTATGCAGTATTATAAGAAAATCTAATTTTATGTATCAACCATTAGATTATTACCCTTCAAGAAAAAGAATACAGGATCCTATTACGATTATTCAATCTGCAAGCCTGATACTATTTTTAATTATTCAAATTCAACTGATTTTATATTGAAATTAATTTTATATACTCCGATTAAGACCTTATTTTCATTCTTATAAGAAATTGAAATTATGTTATTTCCAATATCAAACCTCTATGTTTCCCAAAATCCATACTAAATGATCATGAACTCCAAAAAGGGATTACTCTCATCATCATATACAATCCTAATTCCATATGATCCAGCATTATTAGTTAGAATGAGAAATCTTAGGTTTTGAATAAAATTCTTGGAGTGATACAAAGTTTTTATAAAAATGAATGAAGTATCACTTAGAATTGAGTAATTATTTTTTTTTATGAGGTATTTTGTATCAAAAGTCTTAATGTTAAATACTACGTAATTGTTTTCTTTATAGATTCCCCGCAATATTCCCACCAGACCAGTTTTATCTAAAAGTTAAACGATGAATTCATCTCCTTCACTCTAAATAATGTCAAAATCTACTGTATGAAATAGACTTTGTAACTTTAGATAAATTTCATTGATTTAAATTATATTCTTAATAGAAAATTAACCATTCTCAATTACAATATCTCCAATTCTTAATGTGTTTCCAGTCAAAAATACGATCTTTTTATTTATGCATCCAATCTTCTTAGTTAAACCCTCAAATTAATATAGGAATCCTAAAGGGAAACCATCATCAACTTTAGTAATATGAAGGTAGGATTCAGTCAAACTATTGCACAACGTGTAATAGAAAACGTTATCTTAAAATGTGTATGTGCAAGTGAATTAGGGCTTAACATCTAAATTAATGAGCGAAGTTAATTCGAATTATGAATCTAATAACATAAATGATTAAGCTCCTTGTAACAATTGAGTTACATTGTTTAGGGATATTAGATTATTAAATTGCAATCCATTTGATAATTAATCATCTGTCTTTTCTATTAGATTTTGGATTGTTACTACATCCTTAATCTCACTTTCAGCAATGAAATCTATTACCTGACCTTCATACCATTTATGAATCATAGGTATTTTCAATTCATACTTATGTAGGTGTAATTTGTTTTTGTCTTTGAGTTCCTTTTCAAGAAGTTCTATTTATGTAAATGTATTAATCTATTTTATTGATTAATGTATTTCTAAGCTCTACTTTTTGTTATGCACCTATATTATTGCTGTCATTTCCTAGATATATCTATTATTTTATTATTCAAATTGATATGATATGATTGGATTTTAATGAATCTGTTTTAGTATAAATTCATTTTAGTATAAAATTACAAATAACTGCTTATTTGATACGAAAGGAGATATTATAATTTTTTATTTTTAGATCTTTATATTCGTAGTGCTAATTGATATTTGAAACTTTAAAGAATTATGAGCTTAAGTATTGAACTGATACACTAGTATCTCCTACTATTCAGTTTGAATCAATAAATAATTATTTATACATTTGGCATTTATTGGTTAAAATAATTGTTATGAATAAGTAGGAATTTTATGGATCAAATACACTTCTTAGTAAAAGTTATATTCAAATATGATATTATCTTTTATTAAAATAAATGTCTAAT
Source organism: Paramecium tetraurelia (assembly GCF_000165425.1). Taxonomy (NCBI): domain Eukaryota; phylum Ciliophora; class Oligohymenophorea; order Peniculida; family Parameciidae; genus Paramecium; species Paramecium tetraurelia. The sequence goes on from NW_001798964.1 coordinate 211,086, forward strand.
CTGATATTGCAAGGAAATCAGTTTCGCTTATTTCAAGATTTAGGTAATATTTGATGTAAAAATCAGTAAATAAATTTGTAATCAATAAGCTGTTTTTATTATTTATAAGCATTGTGTCTCTCTTTGAATTAATGTATAATCTTTGAGGTTCGAAATTGATATTGTAAGAACACATATTAAAAAATGATTCATCAATCAAAATATAATCATCACTTTTTATTATATTTTGATAAAACCGGATTTAATTATCAAATACCAGATATAATGATGAATGATCAAATAGTACTTATTTAACAGATTTCTCAAGAACAAGTTGCTTTATTGTACTATTAGCAGTCTATAAGGAAACCGTTTTTTAAGTCTCTAACACTACAAAATAAAGTATTTTATCTATCAACTATGATTAAAAGTTGTCTTCATTAAGATTGATCTTGATTTACATTGCTGATTAAATTGTACAGATTAATTAAGTTTATATTTCGCATTTATTTATATGCAATTGTTAAGTATTTTAAAATTATTGTAGTAAATAATAATAAATATTATCGATTTTTACAACATCTTAATAGATTATTGAATCTTTGAATTAAATATTAAAAGGATAGTTTGAAATTTATTAGATGGAACAATCTGATATACATACATAATTTTAATTTGGCCCTGATATCATCAATTACAATTCTTATTAATGAAAAGGAGATCCAATAGTAATTGATTTATTCTCATGATCAGATATAAGTGTTTCTTAATTTTCTTATATAGTTTGCAAAGTAATAGAAGTGTTGCATGAACCATGAATATCTTTTCCTTAAATTGTAAATTACTGATATGTATTAATTGTTTCACTATCATCTGTATTTAACAGTAGGTATCCATTATTTAGTAGATAAAAATGTGAATACTCGTTTGAAAGCGTAAGTAAATAATGTTATGAGCATAAATAAGTTATAATACCTTCGCTATTGATCTTTTGGAGTAGATATCCAGAATAAATACTATAGCTTGAGAAGTATCCTGTGTTATGCAAAATGATATATTGTCCTGAGATGTGAACCTTGCCTTTCTCATCCACATTGAAATCCAAAGAAATAGTTTGAATATAATGTTAATGTTGATATACTATGATTTTTTAAGTTTGAAGGAAAATCAAAAACCCATTCTCTTCATCTATATCAAAAGATATAATCTTATCTGCCTTAATTGCTGTTGCTTGATTACTTTCATATTTGAACAGGCCCAAAGTTTAATCAAGGAAGTAAATTTCATTATTCTTTAATATTTTGTACTGATTTATCTTGAGGGATATAGATTCTTTTTATGGAAATAGCAAATGAACTGTTGAATTGTTTATCTGTGATTTAAGATCTAATTTAGTGTAATCTTCATTCCATTTATAAATCGAAAGAACTGATTGGGATTAATTGCTTTCCAATTTGTAAAAATATTTCAAAGTATTAGTAATTTAAATAGATTTTACATTGAGAAAGTTTTCAAGTTCAATCTAATTTAATAATTCTCCATTTTTATTATGGATGTACACTAAGTTTTGGGTCTCTTTTTAACACACAATAATAAAACTATCATCCTTGAAATAATCAAAATCAAAGCAATTCAAAGATAGATCTTGCTTTTCTATATATAAAACTGTTCTAAATTATGGAGTATTTAAGTTAATTTATGGATTGGAATATGTAATATTTACAGAAATGAAGTTTTCTGCCATGTATGCAAATTAATTCAGCCATTTTTTGTTGGTATTAAGTAATGGTTTAAAACTAATGGGATATGTTTATTCAGGTAATTCTAGTTTATCATATTCGTCGAATGGTTAGATTATGTCAAAATCTGTTTGTATTGTAGAATACACTATGTTATTGCCAATAAACACTTAAGATAAATTTAATCTTATTGTTTCATTCTATGTAATTACATAGAGGAGCTTTTCATTCATAGAAAAGCATGCCAAAGAGATGAAAATTGGAAAAATTAAAATTTATGTTAACATATTTTATTTAAAGAATATTCTAAACAAGTTTTCAGCTAGACAGTGTGTAAATAAATCAAATTTGCTATTTCAATTTTCTCTATCTATCTTTAAATTTAGTTCCTTCTCATGAATATTTATACAACATATATTGCATAAAAATGTAATAATTTATTCTTTGTATAATTAATCTTTTTATATCTGAGACAGAATGTAGAATTCGAATCTTTTAGTTCCAGTATCAATACATTTATTTGATGGACCCAAGATAAGAAAAGTTCTTGATGAAAAATTCGACTCTAGTACTGAATTATGGGCAATTGAAGATTATTTACGACAAACTCTTTAACTCGAGTAAAGTTCTAAATTACATGTAGTCCTCAAAATGGAATCTTATTTACCATTGGTGAAAAAAAAATTCTATAGCACATAAAATTGAGTTAAATTGTAACTAGTTTAATTCTATATATTAATAGTCGAACATGAATTAGACAAAAGAAATAGTAATGTCTATGAAGATCTAATATTGATTTGGATTCTGCAATTGTGGGAAAATAATAGCATATGAAATGGAAATATATATATGAATATTTCTATACATCATTAATCTAAAATATTGCTTCAAAAGCCTAGAATGGATTTTTCAATCTTAAATAACTAATTGACCTCATTACAATAGGTTCCAATGGTCTTAATACTTTTGAACGATTTGTTTCCACATTTTCTCTTAATAATAATATAGTCTTTTTTCTAAGTACTTCCTTTGTTAATAACAATCCAAAGATCAAATCTTATAATATCAACACTGATATCACAAACTTAATTATTGAGGTAAAATAGCAAATAATTCAAATGTGTATAATATTATGATGTATATACGCTTTTCTTTTTAATTAAATTTAAGCATCTTTTTTCTATTCCTAAATACTGTAATTAAAATCAAAAAAAAATTAAATAATCATGTTTAAAGAAAATCGAATTTATAATAATAATTTATCAAATTTCAAGTGGAATCAACCAACAATGATTTAATGCTTATTAGGCTTTTAATCTTTGATCAAATTTGGTTTGACTTTTTTATATCATATCATTGCAGTCATTTGAAACTTCTTTGAATTCAGGAAGATCTACTCTATATTTACAAGATTTAACAACATTTAAGATATCTGAATCAATTGTTAAGTTGAAATTAAGAGTACCAGCCAATAAAATGTACAAAATCACCCCAACTGACTAAACATCACTGAGTTCATCATATTCCATCTAAAACTTCTGGAGCTATATAGTGAGGCTAATTTAAATGGTATAATCATACTGTTTCTGCCTATGATTTTATTTGTTTCTTGCCATCGAATGTTTTTTATTGATTATTATTTAAAATATACCAAGCATCAAAACCTATGACTTTTATTGTGAAATTGGGGGTTTAATCTAGGAATAGCAAGTGTTCTGGTTTAATATCTCGATGATATATCCCTTGGTTGCAGCAGCAATAAATGGCTTGCATGATTTATAAAAATATTTTTAATCTTCTTTTTCTGTAAATTGATCTTTCTTGGTCACCATTTCAAACAAGCTTCCTCCTGCACAGAGTCTTTATAATAATTAATTATATATTTCTACTTCCTAAATAAATATTGTCTGAATCTTTGAAACTTTCAAACAATTTGACTTTATTCCGATGATCCTACAATGAATCTATAATTCATTACTAAATTTTGCATGAGTTAAATTGATCTCTTAAAATTGTCTGGATCTGTAATTTATTTTTTTGGAATTATCTTTACTGTACTTTAGAATCCTAAACACAAGTATCAGGAATAAATATTGAGGATATTAAAAATAATAAAATAGATATTAATTAGTAAAAATACAAAGTAAATAAAGATTAAAGAATAAAACTAAATGAATTAATAAAATTTTGCTATTAATTGCTCAAATTAATGAGCGAAATAGAATCATTTTTCTCATTCTTGAACTTGAACCATGACTATAGTATCATAATTTTGTAAAACTTCCTTGACTTATCTTTCATCAAAACTATAATATTGTTGTTATTTCCCATCAATCATAAATGAAAAATTCTTTAAATTGGGCGATATTGCCTCCTTCAAATCTAATAAGGTTTTATTTCTGTTAATTTCAATTTCTCTATCTTTGTTATTTAAAAAATTATCGATTATTTTTAATGTCCAAACTTCATGAATTAATTTAATTTGGAGGTTGATTTATGGTTCATTAAAGAGTTCTCCAATAGCCGATTTTTTTTTGTTTTGATAATCTATTAAAACGCTTTAATTATTAGAAATTAAATATAAATCATAAGTGTCAAATTGTTCTTTTAAACCTTAAGTTAGAAAATAATTGACTTATTCTATTAAGTCTTCTAATAAATCATTTTCCTCTAAAAAGCTGATAAAGAATTTGCCTCCAGCATTGGCGACTGAAAATTCATAAAATTTAACTTAAGGCATTACATTTACTTAATATAATTCTTTGGTATCGATTATTTCATTCTCATCCGTAAAATTTTTATCATTCATTTCTACGGAAAATAAATGAGGCTTTATTCTGAGTTTCTAACTAATGATATTTTTTAAATCTTTTAATTTGCTGCTTTAAGATGGGAGCACTGCTTCAAACTTTTCTTTTCTCAATCCGCTTTAAAAATACACTTTTTGCATTTTATTTTTAAATAATAAATTATAATAGTTTCATAAAGAGATTTCTGCTAAGTATCATCAAATTATCGCAATGATTTCTAATATGTCTTTTGTTTTAGAGTTAATATAGCTACCATAATTTTCATACGCGATGTAATATTTATCTTCGAACTTGAATTCCCTAAAGTATCATAGAATTATTTACTTCAACATTGATCATATTTTCAAGTCAATCTTATTTCCCCAATATTTTTAATGCCATATTTAAATGATCATACAAATTTGAGATCTAAAATAAAACGATTCTTCTGATATACCATATATATTCATAAAAATGAATTTTGTCATATAAACTAATTCAAGAAAAAGCATTATTGATTAGAAGGTGTTTTCATTTGAAGTTAAATCTCTTGTTGGAAATTAAAGAACTCTATAAACCTGAGAAGTACCTAGTCTCATATTAATAGAATAAGATTTTATTTTTTTATCATTCTAATTTACCAATATTATCTGAATTCCAATAATAGTTCACAAATTTGGCTAGGTTCTAAGTTTGAACTTGTAGAAAAAGACGATAATCTTTTTTTTTAATTGATCAATGTAAGATCTCTTAAATCCTTAATCACACAAATATCACTTCTCGATAGTTCAGGAATTTATGAGATAAGATTCTAATTAAGTATGGGATTTTTACCAGACTTTTAAAACTATTCTTTTTATAATTATAATATTGCCATATAATGATGTTTTTTTGACAATTTAATGGTACACTACAGCATTCAATATTGAGTGGAATTAAATGATTTCCTGTTCATATTAGACAAAAAGAATTTATTACTCTGGTAGAAATACTTATAATAATATTTATATTTTTCATTTCTAAACTTACATACAGATAAATAGAAATTTATAGGAATAGATTATTAATAATAATAATGAATATTAAAATAGTATATAACTCCAAAACCCACAAAATAGCCCCTAAACTTCAAACACTTGAAGACATCAAAAAAGCAATATTAATCCTATATCCAAAGCAATTAGCAGACGGATTGGAATTATATGTAACATTGCATCCCGGTAATTTTTTAAAATATTTAATAGAAATGGATCCTTTTAAAATTTTAGATGATTCATGCTTTTTAAGAATTCAAGAATTATATCATTAATTGAACTGGAAGTCAATCAAATTTTTAGTTAAGGATTTAATAAATCCTGATCTAACAAATGAAGATTTATAGATACTAAATTAGAGTGTCATTGTTCAATCAACTGTATAATTATCTACATTCAATAATATCTTGTAATAAAAACCACAACCTAAACAAGAAGTTATAGAAATTAAGAAATAAATCGTGATATTTGATGAGAAAAAACCTGAAAACTTTTTAGCTTAATAGTATTTTCTATTCTATTATAAAAATTAGAATTATCAATGAATTACAGAAATAGGAAGTTTAAGAATTGGATTATGAATCAGAGGAATTTAAAAAATTTATCATTGATCAAATTGATGAAAGATTAAAGTATTATGGAATAATTGAGAATTAGAATAAACCCAAAGTACCAGAATATTAAATGTAATTATAAACTAGAAACCTTAAAATAACAAAATTTGTAAATGAACAATTTTTGTTCTAAGTTTAAGTAATGAATACTGGCACAGCCATTTGGAAAAGAAGGGATGTAGAACTTATAGGACTTAGCGGATACTATAAAAATATTTCGGTTAATGTAAATCAATAATCTATTTACAGTTATATGAAGATACTGCTCCAGGATAAATAGCTACATTTAAATGCAATGCTTTTTCACCTTCACAGCCAATTTAGAATATGAAAAATGAATTTTAAGTAATGTTATACAGATTATCAGAATAGCTAGCTTATAATGATGGAAATTAACGTAGGTTCTTTGGTGAAATAATATTAGTCGAAGTCACATCCCTATAAAATGTTGTAATTTAGCCAAATGAGAAGAATGTCGATTAGAAGAAGGTATAGTAGCTGATGGAAAATGCATAAATTTCAAGAGTCAAAGCAATTGAATTTATTCAGTTTTATGGGGTAGATTCTGGAATAGATGAAATTATTATGGCTTATTTTGATTAACTTTAATGAAGTTTAAGTTTACATTTTAAATATCAATATATATCTAAATTATTTTAGTTTAGTTTCAAAAATTAAAATTATATAAATAACTCATAAAATCGGGTAAATCGTATCTAATATTTTCAAATAAGTTTTTCAAATCATCTATGGACATACATAGGATAATTTGATTATTTTCTAAATTCTTACTTTATTATTGAAGGGAAATGAATTTCTATTTAATTAAATTATCTAAAGCTTTATTCAACACTAAAGGTGTAAATTCACTGGCTGTTTTATGATGTTGTAATTTGTATGTTTACATGGCCTTTTTGGAATGCTAGATAATGTCATCAAACATGATTTGTGGCTTTTGATGCATGATCAAATTATAGAAGGAAAATAAGATCACATACTCTGGTTAAGAGAGAACTAGATTAATAAAATTAAACAATTCATACGTTTTCCATTTTCCAATTTAACATTTGGATATATCCATTTCAAGCTTTATTCCATCAACTCTTAGAGACTGATTGGTTCTGCTGAAACATTCCTCTCAAATTTAATGGAATCAACCTATTTTTTATCAGGCCTATTGAAACGTGATCCGGCCAAAAAAAAGGAAGATCGAAACAAATAGATCAGTTTACTGATTGACACTTAAAGGGATTGCAATTTGGCAAAGTATTCTTCAAAGGATTTTGATAAAATGTAATTTTCGTATGTGTTGATGACTTGATTCCTATCTATTTATTCTAGTCTAGTTAATAGAACCTTTTGCACAAATTAGAAATCAAGATCCATAAAGAAATAGGGAATATTTTGAAATCTACTTTTAACTCTTTTTTCTAGTTTTTCTTAAAATAATAAATCTGAAGTGATTCCTACAAAGATGATTGGATACTTGGATTCTCTTATCCATTCAAGTATTGAATATAAGAAGAATTGTTTTTTGACAGTTGCTAAGATTTCCACTCTTTCAATTACAAGCACAATACCATGAAAAGCATTTTCATATTGTTTGAAATGTTTCATCAATTCATCAACAGAGAGCTTGTTAATTTTGGATTTGATTTGTGCTGTCTATAATAATTGATTGTTGATTGCAGATAGAATGTTGCCCTCAGATTTATGAAGCTAAGATGATTTAAATTTTATACATAGGCATTGACAAATATTTTTATGATTTTTTTAGATTTCATCTGCAAATCTTATTCGCAATTATCTATAGCCTTTCTGATTGCAGATTTTCGACCAAAGCCTTCTTAGCCATAGAGCAGAATTGTATTATTGGTTTTGGTCTTCAATGAGTCTTTTAGACGATCAGTCAAATCTTTAATTTTGTCAGATTCATCAATGAGGACATTGTTGATAACATCTTCAGAGAAGTATTAAGAAAATTAGGCATAAGAATCTATTCGTCTATTTAATTCAGCTCTTATTACCTGTTAAATCCTGACTCATGAATTGAGTCAACAAGAAATTTTGCATAAATTAAAAAATAATTATTCAACCAATTCAAAATGAATCATAACTCTAGTTCTTCTTTGACCATGTTTACAATTTATTGGATTCCCATTTCCGGATTCTTCTACATATAATCATCAACTTTGTTTCTGATTTCTTTTTTGGGGGTATCTGAGAAGAGACTCTTTGAGATCATTTCCACACACTTTTAAGCCTTTCTTTCTCTACTCAAATCCTTGATTTTGAATTCAGTGACACACTTAGAACCAATCCTCCTCTCTTAATCATTTTCATCTTTGTAAAACATAACCCAAGTGTAAGTGTATGCTCCAGCATTCTAAATACTTAATGACAAAAAGTACTATAGGCGATTAAAATTAAAGACTCAAACTTCGTTTCTCACCAGGATTTAATTAGGGAAGATATTGAATGTTTTGTGGATAATGTCCAACCTACTTAATATAAACACTCTCAGGCCAGCGTTTCAATCCATTATTAATAATAAAGATGTCTATTTTCGCATATGTATCAGCATTGAATTCTTAGATTTTCTCTTCTCGTTTTTCATACTTGACACAGAATTCTGGAAGATGGCCAGCAATAATAGATGACCTAATATATGAACTTCCCGGATGCATCAATTGTGATTTAGGTATCTATTGTTATACTTCAGATTGGCGATGAATGTTGGTTGATTTATTCATGATATTCTGTTTATAAAATTGTGATTGGACTGGAGTGTTGGTTTGTCTGATAGCTGAGACTTATTGATTCTGTTGGATTTGTAACTATTGTTATTGAGAAGGTTGGATAGCAATGATTGATTTTATTGGCTTGCTCAATTTGCTGAATTGTTCCAAGAATAAATCAATGTCTTAAATATTTCTCTTGAACTACTTTTTGCAACTATATCAAACATACTATATTACAATGCTTGGAAATCCTCTTTGTCTATCAATTCATGAAGACATTCCTTAACCAATTGATTAAATTCTTCGGGTTTCACTTGTTTCTTCTCTTAACAAATCACACACCCTGACTAATCATTCTCGCAACAAACATTGTTGACAAATAACTATTACATGAAGAAATCGAAATAATTTTTATCCTTCTAATTGTCCTCTACTAAAAATAACTCTCTCACATCTCCGCTGTTAACCATATCCATATATTATTTCTCACTTTCAATATACACTTCAGTGTCCTTCTCCTTATAACTACACAATGATCGATACTATATTCATTACTATAATTTGAATTTCGCCAATTTAAACACCTGGCTCAAATAGTCCTTCAAAACATACAGCTTATCGTATTCTTTGGACTCAATAACACAAGATTTCTAACCGTGATTCAATTTAATTTATTGCGAAGCCATTTTATATAATTATATTTATTCTTATAATCAAAACTTTAAATAAGAGATATCTAAATCCTGAAACATCTTTAATCTTAAATTATTTACATCCACATCAAAAAATAAGTCCCTTTACAAATTTTTCAGGAATCTATTCTAACAAACCCAGAATCTTATGGATTACTTAGGTATTTGACTCAAACTTATCAAAAATTCAACATGACTTTCAGTTCTTACAATTACTATTTGAATTTACTCTCTCCCACTTATCTACGCAGCCATATTTATAATTTATAACCAAAAACTTATAAACTTGCTCTTGTATCCATTTATCTCTAAGTCTACGCAGCTGACTATTTAGATGTTGCAGTGTCTACTTTTTTGATCAATCAATTTGACAATCTGTAGAAGAAGAGTTCTAGGAGAAAATCTTTTGATTGTCTAATCATCCTAATAAAGAAGACATAGGTAATTGATGTTAAGATTTACGATTTTTGTGAATGAATTTTTGCAATTGAAGATTTTCTTTAGATTTTTCATGTAATTGAAAAGATATAATTGAAACGCCTACTTTTGCTTTAATATAAGTTCATTATTAATTTTGGACTGCGAGATTATGCTTATAATGTAAATATGAGCATCGCTAAAGATCTCTGTATATTCGATAAATAAGACGCCCTTTTTCTTGTTCTGACAACTCATTTCGAATCCCTGAATCAAAGGCACTCTGCTTTTGGCTCTCCTCAATATGTAAGACTCAAGAGTCTAATTTTGATAGGAGTACTCTCTTAATAGATTCCTTAGGTTGCATCCGTCACATAATTCCTACTTATATATCGGTATTTCTTCTTTTCTGTGAATCTTTTTGAGGAGAATTTGAGTGTGGTCGTATTCAAAATGAAAAAACGGTTTTCTAATCATGCTGGGTAAATAGTCATCTTATATTAAATTAATATATACCCCAATGATTGTTTTTGAGGGTTAACAAAAACTATTGTCTTCTATTTTAATCACTCCTAAATTGAACAAGGGCCAAAAAAATAGACATTGAAATTGTGGTAAAAATGGTTAGATAGTCGATTTCCTCCAAGTAAATCAAGAGTGTTATTCTGGTAATGGCTATGATGAATATTTGAGTAACAGATAGGACGAAATCCGATCTTTGTAAGAGTATCATTTGACTAGCCATTAGATTCGCACCGAAAATGAATATTTTTTGCTCCTTCTAATTTTTTAATAACTAAAATTGCATCATGCATCCAACTATGTTTAAAATACAAAAGTAATAATTAAAGTGGGTGTTCTTGTAACAATAGATTACAAATAGTGTGACAAGGAGACAACTCAAAAGAAGCTCTAATTACATTACAAATTGATTGTTGGTTTCGATGATATTTTGAATATACGACACCGTATTCATAATAAGATAACTAAACAGTATTGCATAAAAGACTCGTTTCCGCATAAAAATCCTGGTTGCTTGATATTGGATTTCAAGATCACTATGGTAGAATGTGAGTGTGAATTTATTCATAAAGCGAAAATTTATTAATGTAATTCGGCTTTAAATGACAATTTTAATGATGGGTGAGAAATATATGAGGAAATTTCAATTAGTATTATTTATAATTTATATAAAACTATGGATGGGGGCGGTTCTACTTTTGATCTCACTGCACCAGTGTAATTGATGCAGCCAAAAATAAACGTTTAGAAATAACAAGAACAAACAATCAATAAGGGATAGAAAGATGTAAGAAGCATTGAATAAATCAGTTACAGCCATAAAAGACTTAAAATTCAACCTCAAAGCTTCCCTAATTAAACAATAATCAGAATGCTTCGAAAAGTGTGAATCAGAAGGCTTAGCACTCTGGACATCAACATTCTCCAAAGTCGCTTTAGAAAGTAAAAAAGATGGAACTGTTTCGAGATGCTTTATAGTAGGCAACCACGAAATTAATACGTCATTGATCACATTCCATCCTTAGCTCCTGGGAAGAAGGACAAGGAAAAAGCACAGAAACCCAAACCTTTACAGGAATCTCAATAGTAATAGATAGAAGAGATAAAAAAAGAATACGAGGATTTGGTGTAAAATCATTATAAAGATTTATATGCTCATATTGGAAATGAACAATAAAAAAGTTTGCATGATTTATATAATAAAAGAATCTTTACAGCATTACAAGATTTAGAATCAAGGCCAAAAATATAGAGCGCCTTGGAAAGAAAAGAGGAATAATTGAATAAATAGCGATTGTATAAGGATAGATTGTTGTATGAAATCAAACAGATGATAATTAAGAGTCGAAGAATGGATGAATTATTGAACGATTTAACAATTCAGAATGATGACACTGAAGTCAAGGAATCAATTGAGGAATTGCTTCAGAAGGAACAGATGCAAGAGGAGAAGATGGCCAAACAGACATACGAAATAGCTAAACTCAGAGACATGTTTGGAAAGCGAAGTAATTAGAATAATTAAATCAAGGAAAATTGCTGTTGGAAGTCCAAAAACAATGTTAGATTACCTATGATGGATTGAAAATCAAATACCAATAATATGAGGCTTCTTCGTAAAGTATGATGAGTCGTAAGAAGCAATTGGAATCGTTGTCAAAGATAGTGGCCAAATATAGGAGTGAATTTCAAAATTAATAGAACTTTTTTGGAGCAAGTCTTAAAAGGGGATTTGATCCCATGCTTGAGGAAATCTTGGAAGATGAATTATCGAAATGTGGTGATTTGTAAGCTTTGGAAATTGTTTAGTAAGGAGAGAAGAAGATCATTGCTATCAAAGAAGAGAACGAAAAAGAAGAAGAAGGGAGAGTAAAAGGATAAAGCTAAATTAGCAATTGAGAATGCCACTCAAAACATCAACAAATAAAAAAATGATATTCAATAGGAATTAGAAAAGAAAGTAAAAGTATATGTATAATTTAGAAATAAATGTTTCAAAAATTGAGAGTGGTCACCAGCATTGCTAATCAAGAAGATATGCAGAAGTACAAACTCAATATGGATTTAGATTAGTAGGAATTGAAAAACATATAAGAATATGTAGGCAAAGAAATTGAAAGGTATGAAAGACAAAATGAAGAATTGAAGGGCTGAAATCAAGAAAGTTGAAATATGAGTAAGAGAACTCTATTTTGGATGCTTAAATCAATTTGGATGAACAAGAAAGAGAAGTCACTAAACAATAGGATCTACTTTAAGAAAAAGAAAAGTAAGTTAAAAAAGTTGAAAAGTCTATTGATGAAGTTACTATGTCATTATCCAGAATTATGTATCAATTAAGCGGGAAAGGAGTGAAACCCAAGAATATCGAAATTAAGAGACATGCCTTAGTTGCCACTGCCTCTACTATACAGTTGAGATTAGAAAGAATGCTCACTGTCCTATCAAAGACTTAGGAATTTCTGAATGAGGAATCCATCAATACAAATCCCAGATATAGTAAAGTTGAAGACTTTATCTGTCTCAATCCTAAGGTAATCTTGGTCTCTATTTAAGAGTTACATCTATTAAGAGATCAACGATAATCTAGAAACCAATATTAAGTTTGTATACAAGGAAGAGGACAGCTCGGATGAGGATGGCAAAGACATGGATGAAGTCAGACAACAAGTCAAGGCAAGAGCATAAGAAGACAAGCCTTCAGTGGTAGTCCCATCCAAAAAGGATAAAAAACCTAAGTGATATATATATATATATATTATAAATTAATTATCCTTATAAAATAATCATGGAAATAAAGGAAACATTTAGTAACTAACTACACCATGGAATTTCAATAATAACAATTCGATGTCGAATTTGTTCACGGCAAACGATATCTCAATAGCATTGAATACTATATTAAATGGGTTGGATATTCCAAAACAGAATCCACTTGGGAACCAGAAACTGCCTTTGAAGGAATTTCCAATTAATTGATAACTAGATTTGAAAGATGCCAAAATTATAAAAATTATCATACCAAAATTTATAAAGCAAATAGCCATATCAAAATTAGAGTCCATATTATGAACAAAGGGTGCTAAGTCTATAAGAAATACACATCCGAAAACAAATATGCTCTATTAGGCCAAACCAACAAAACTGAACTCAATGGATAGAGTGTTAAATTCATATAAGAGCCTAATAACAATTACAAAAATTACGAAAGTAACTCAATTCAATCACACTTTATAGATAGAAATGACGATAAAGAAGACTACGACTTCTATATGAGAAGAGGCAGAGGCAGACCAAGGAAGAGTGAAACTGATAGGGAATTCCTTTCTTATAAAAATGACTATAAAGTAGAGGCACCAAAATATTAGCAGAAGCAATACCCTATGTAAACTACAGAATGCAGCTTTAAGTATGGCCATTATAAAACGGAAAAAGAGTTCATTTAGGAAATGCTCATGGTTATTAGAAAGAAAGAGTAAAAGAAAAAAAGAGATGAAGAAGTCATTATTTATAAACCACAGGCTTCCTTACCTCCTGGTTATAAATGTCAATACACAGATTTGCCAAAGTTCAATCTCCTCAATCAGAAATATTATGATAAGAACTCCAAATGCTAAGTAAGTGATGGCAAAATTCCACTAGAATGTATTGTTTCTCATCATCTTATGCAAAACAAGCTCCTTGTATTTAAATGCAGAGACAATGATGAATAAGTTTGCTATTTTGATTTTGATACTCTAAAATCTTATTATCCTACCCTACTCCTTGATTATTTATCCATATCCTCCATCTGGAAAAAATGAATTCAATTATTTATAATATTTAACATTTATTTGACTTGATAGCTCCTTATTTATAAAATGGGTTGTAAAGAATCAAAATAGAATTAAATAATCTCTAGCCTCTAACTAAATGAACCCACAAATTCACTTATACTACTCACTTAAGGAGATGAACGCAATTCAACGAACACCCATTAAGATTAAAGAAAATCAAGTAATTAGTTAATAATTTCTTAAAATACCATTCTAAAGAGAAGAACCTAATCCCAGAAATGATAAATACTTTCATATTATCTATCATAAGTTAATTTTATTTGAATTCTGTGAAAAAATAAAATGGAGTTAATAATTGAATCAAAAATGAAGCTTAAGATAATGCTTATAATCATTATTGATACGGCTGAACATGTTTCTTGATGATTCCGAATGACTTGTATTATTTCTAAAATTATTGTTGAAGCTTCACACCTCAGAAGTACTTCTATTTTTAGAATTCCCTTGTGATACCTCTGTTAATTAATTTGACTTCTTTAGAATTTCAGGTTGCTTTTTCTGATCACTAAGATTGTATTTGAAGAGTTTGCTTATAAACAGTAAGTTTGTTTATTTAATTCTTTTTTATTCTAATTTTGGTTCCCTTTAATGTAATCAAATTATTATTTTAATTTTCTGTATGATATTATATTCAAGAAATTATTAGATACTTTCTATTGTTTTAAATTAAGATCCTTATATTTTTGTCCATTTATTTTACAAGATTAACCAACAAGTTAATAATCATTAATGGTATAGAATTAATTAAATCATATTATTAAAACTTGTTTGTGTATTATTAATCAATCTAATCTTCAGTTTAGTTTATATTGAAAGGTGAAATAGAAGTTTTTATTCAAAATAATTATGAAGTTTTCTCCACACTTTCACTTCCTTGTTTGTTAAATCAATTTGCTTTCTCAGTTAAATCATCGAATCTTATCAATCATTTAAAACTCTGGGATAAGGTGTTAATGAATTTCTGGGTATGAAAATAATGTTTCAATTTATATCCAAATATAAAGTTCCCCTTTGTACTTGCATGAGCTGAAAGACCAACGGAGTATAAACTTATCAGAATTATGTATTCTTGGCTGATATTATATAATTGCTTAAATATGAAAATTATGCTTTGTTATTTATTCAAATAAAACGGTTGAGAATTTGTCTAGATAAATCGATAATTTGTATCTTTTGTAAAGTCAGTCAGAATTTTATTGGGTCAATGTCGAAGTCAAATTCATTTCTAGTTGTTTTCTCTTCTTTATCATTTGAAAATAGCAAGAATTTTTCTGTCATATATCCTGATAATTTTTCCGAATAAAGTTTGGAGGGATTAATATATAACTCTTTTACCTCAATTACACTATAGACCTCCACTTCTAAAAAACAAGTTATTATTAGGATATAAAGTTGAATTTATTAAATTTATCTTTTTTCGCTATAATTATAAAATAAGAGGTCTTGGGATACCCTTATAACATGGTATTTAATAATACGTTGTTAATTTCCTCCTTATTATATTATTGATGTTATGATTTTCTATTTATTGAGAATATTTACATAGTCCTCAATATGAATTGCATTACATCTCATAAAAGGGGAATCTCAAAATGTTTTTTATTTTTACTTAATTTTGTATATTCCATATAAAGTATTGATTTTACTTAAAACAAAATAATTTCTAATTGATTCCTCAATCATTGCATGTGGTTACAATCTACTTGAAATTAAAATCAAGTCTGATGAATTTTCGGAGAGTTCATTCTTGACAGATTTCAAATTTTGAAAATTACATTACTGTTAACTTTGATATTACAAATACTAAGTATTACTCAGGATTGGTAATAATTGACATCATAATCCATTTATTACTATATTAATAGAAATACAACCAAATGATCTAGAATTGAAAAAATTAAATTTTTTTGAACATCTAACTTTGGCTATCATAATCAATCAATTCACTATCTAATTCAGACTCATAAAAACTATAATTTTAATCATTTTTGAGGTTGCAAATACAATCAATAGACTTTTTATTCTAAGAGAAAAAAGATGAATTCTAAATTTAGAATCTTTTAATTTAATCAACTCTAAAATATAGTTTAATCAAAACTATATTTCATTAAAATTTTATGTAAGAGATGGATTCAAATTATTTGAATGCAGTTGTTGCTTTTATTCTTGTTAATAAAAATAAATACCTTATAAAAAAAATCCAATAACTTATAATTATTAATTTTATTAAATTTTATCAGCCCTTCTTATTTTGGATTTAGAATTATTTTGTTCAACTTTGCCCATTATTTTATTTGAATAATTTAAATAAATAAACATCTCCAACTCCTAGATGTAAAATTTATAATATCTAATCCTTAAATTATTTCAAAATTAATGGATTCCAAAATAGGGAAGACGTTTAAATTAACAAAAAAATTAGGAAGTGGAGCCTTTGGAGAAATATTTCACGGGATAAATGTATGCAATTTAGAGTCTATATAAGCTTAAAAATAACATAGAAGTAGCTATTAAATTAGAGCCTATAAGTGCCAAGCATCCTCAATTATACTATGAGGCAAAACTCTATTAACATCTTAGTTAGGACAATGCTTCTGTAGAAAAGGGGATTCCCCAAGTCTATTATTGTTCGACTGAGGGAGATTACAATATAATGGTAATGGATTTATTGGGACCATCCCTTGAGGAGTTGCTCACACAATGTTAACGAAAGTTCTCATTGAAGACTGTGTTAATGCTGGTTGAATAGATGATCACTAGAGTAGAATTCATTCACTCCAAGGATTTTCTGCATAGAGACATAAAACCAGATAATTTCTTAATGGGTTTGGGGAAAAGAGCATAGATACTGTTTATGATTGACTTTGGGTTGGCAAAGAGATTCATTACAAGAGATGGGTCTCATATTCCTTATAGGGAGAAGAAGAATTTGACAGGTACTGCTAGGTATGCATCAATTAACACTCATCTCGGATTAGAACAGAGCAGAAGGGATGATTTGGAAAGTATTGGATATGTTTTAATATATTTTCTGAAAGGGACATTGCCTTGGCAAAATTTAAAAAATAACAACAAGAAGGACAAATATGAAAGAATCATGGAATCCAAAATAGCCACGAGCATTGAATCATTATGTTCAGGAACACCAATGGAATTCTAATAATATCTCAAATATTGTAGAAATTTATAATTTACAGAGAAACCAGATTATGATTTTTGTAGACAGCTCTTTCGAGATTTATTCTAAAAACAACGATTTGTTATGGATTATCAATATGATTGGAGTTAGAAAAGAATAGAACAAATTAATTCATAACAATAGACAATCTAATAATGACAATAGTGAGTATATAATAATATTTATATTACAATTTGTAATTAAATGGCAAGTTTAACTTAGATGACAGGGTTTTTTACGAAACAAAGAAAAAACAACAAGACCTTCAAAATATCGTATTTCTTTGTTGACTCTTATGGCACAATGTATTACCTATCAAATCTAGCACAATTAAACTACTATATCAAAAATAGTAATAGCGAATTAGATGTATGAAATGAATTTACTTAGATAATCTCTAAATTAGAGAGTTCAAATGCCATATCCAAAATGTCTATATAAAATTGCAGAATCTCAGGAATTAAAACTTTGTAGGCTTATGACAATGTCCCATTTTATCATCGATAGCATTTTGAACTTCAAATTTCATAAAAAAATGTCATCAAAGTCCTTCAAGTCTATTCAACAATCGAGGATGACATTGAAATATTATAGGAAGTGATCAAATAAGGATCCCAAAAACAGAGACCAATTTAATAAATGCAATAAAATTTAGAAATTGAGAAGAAAAATGCATTTATTGAGGAAATTTTGCAGTTGCTCAAAAAGTATGAAGGAGAAGTCATCAATGTTAATGCAAATGAAATATAATAAGATAGTAAATTGTATTACACAGGTCAAATAGTAGATGGAAAGCCAGAAGGATAAGGAACATTATTTTATAATTTGGAAGGCATTCATTATAAGGGTAGCTTTAAAAATGGCAAGAAACATGGTGTAGGTTACATAGCGAACAGTAATTTAGACCAAATAGATTGCGAATTCGAAGATGATATTTTAACTGGTATTTGATAGTTATTATTTTTTCAAATATAATTTAAATCAATTTGTAGTCTCATCTTATTAAGTTTGGTTCTGCGACATCATGACAAGATTTGCCATTCCAGCATTCATTAGATTAATAGATAATTTAGCCTTTTCTTTTCTCACTAATTTTAATGATTAGTTTAATCTTTCAATTTCCTCCTCTTTATTGATTAAATCAGACTTCAAATTCTCATTTTCTCTATCCCTTTATCTCAAAGCTTCTTATAGATCTTAAAGAGAAACTTAGCTTCCTTATGTTTGTGCTAATTGTTATGACATCATCTGATTTTTTATTTTCAAGGTTTCAATTTGGTTCTCTTTTTCTGTAATTGTCACACATTTGCTATCCAATTCCAAAACTAATTGTTTGTATTCAAATGTTTCTTTGACATTATACTAAAGAAGAATAACAATATATTATACTTTTAACTACTATTATTAAGGAAGTTGATTTTATTTGTGTCTCTCTGATTGTTCAACCACTGTCAATTTGTTCTATGTTTCTTTGAGTGTTTTCTATTATAATAAGTCATTTTAAAGCAACTGTGTTATTTTTAATTCAAGTTCTTAGATAGTTTATTTATATTTAGTAATTTAAGTGAAATAAGCATTAATTTCCTTTTCCTTTTATTCTAAAATAGTATTAACTTATTATGATAGTTCATTATTTTTTTCTTAGGTTTTCTAATTAATAGATAGAATTTCATTCATTTTTTCTATCAACTGATTTAGTTCTCCCTTTTTTTACTCTAATTGATACTCCAACACTTATACTGCTTATTAAGTACTTGGATCAACTGGGAGTTATTTTGACTTAAGCTGAGTCACTTCATCATTTAACTATAAGTTTTATTCCAAAAATAATTTATTTTATTCCACTAGGTTATTATTCTCATATGAAAGCTCTTAAGCCTTATTCTCCAAAAGATTGACTTAAGTGTTGTATTATTAAACTAAGAGTTCTTATTCTTTCATCAATACTTCTATCATGGTTTCATAATTCTTTTTTGGAGGGAGTGTTTTAATTAGTTATTAGCTTTGAGCAACACTCTTGCTACAAACTTTAAAAGGTTCTACGCAACTAGAACAAGCAACTTGCTATAACTGTTAAGATTTGGCAGGATTGTTTTAATTAAGAACAACAACACTCTATAATGTGGAAGGTATAGGGGAGACATGACTTGTAATAGGGCTATCATAGGATTTGATTTCTATTAGTGAATCTAATTTAGCCATTAAACTTGTGGCATCTCTAATTCAGTATTTTATTGATAGCTTACTTTGTGCATGGATAGGATTCCTCCTGATTCTGCTTAAAAATTGGAGTCTCTCTTGTTGACATTACGCGGTTCACTTACTTAAGAGGTATTAATGGGATGTTTTATTAAACTGATTTCTAGACTAGTTGAGTTGGATGCTGTTGAATGAGCACTTTAGGTTCTATTAGGTATTTTACACTTTCTTACGTTAGATGTATTAAGGAGATTATTTAGAATTTAAGGTAGAGGTAGATTTAAGACTTTTAGCTATCCGTTGATTTTCCATTATATAATTAATATTAATGACTGACTGTTAGTAAACTTAACTCATTTAAATTATTATCTTTACCTAATATTAAGAATTATAATTGCAAAACATAAATGTCTTGGTCCTATTCTAAAATATTATAAAATAAGATTTACTGTTACTTTCTTATCAGAAAGTATATCGAAGAAATTATTGTAATAGGAAATAAGAATTAATAATAAATTAATGAAATAAGAAATAAATTAAAGGCCTCCACCTCCTAAATTCAATTGGAACATATATGATCATTCATCATCAGATGATACAAAAACTCAAATATCCTTATAAAAATCAGATAAAAGAAGATTAAAATAAGTGAATCTATTAGTTGATGAAATGTTGGCTAAATTAAGCAATAATAATATATTAAATGGAATTAATATTGAGAACATAAGACATTAATGCATAGATTTATTGGATAACTCGGTAATTGAAAAAGTTAAATCAAAAAAATATCAATCAATAGCTTGTGCATTGATTATCTAATCCTTTAGACTTCTATTAATTCCTTTAAGAATAAAAGAAATAACTTAAGTATTGGATTGTGACGAAAAATAAGTTCGCAAAATATTGATCTAACTCAATCAAATTAAACCATTCGATCAGGATGCCTTTACCTTACAATACATGACCAGAATTTGTGTTGCCATAGGATTTAATCAGAAATTTTAAACACTCTGTAGATTCTTCTATTCATACTTAAAGAATCAAAATTTAGTGTAAGGAGAACACGAACACGTCATCGCTTCCGCTTTAGTTAAGTCAACTGGAGATTTTGTATTTCGTGATAAGGGTGGCATAAATTTAAATATAATTTCTGTCAATGCTGGATGTTGTGAAATTTCTCTCAAAAATTTTCTGTAAAAGCTTCAGCCTCATACTCAAGTAATGAATGAATAAGCCTACGAGTTCTACAAAAAAACTATGTGAATATTTGAAATTTTTCTATTTTCTAATTAAATATACAGAACTAATCACATAATTAAGTTTGAAACAGAACTTTTAATTAATTGACCGAAATGACATTATATATAATGGAGTAATCCAATTAAACAATAATTCTATAAAATTCTAATTAAAATTAATATGTACTAATAATAATTTAAATGTATTTTATAATCCATATAAAATTTTTATATAAATCGTATTTTAAGGAAAATTTGAGAAATACAAATATTGATAAAAAGAATCATTTTTTAGTAAATTTAAGTTTTACAATTTATGATCCAACTTAAGGTTAGTTTAATTAGGAAATGTGTTTAAATTTCTTTGTTTCTAATTATTTAATTAAGGGTTCTATGGTTCTGTCCTCTCCGGTCTATTCGATTTAATAGACCGAGATCTCATCATCCGCATCTTCTTCCTTAATGGATTCTGAACTCCTTTTTTGATGTTACATTTTTTTGAATTTGTTAGTTTAACTTTGGAATTGTGTCAATTGACTTTTTTCTTGCATATTCATATGAAGCAAGGGATATGAGAGTTCCTTTTCAGTGTAGCCATTGGCTAATATGATTTTTCTAAAAAGCTGTTTAAATTTCTCGTAATCTTATGGATAATCGTTCGCATTACTGGTCCTCACAAGATGCAAGAAGTGAATGAATTCAAGGGGCACTTATTTAAAAGCAATTTCAGGAATAATTGACAATTTGAGGTTCTCCAATTTTTTAAGTTTAAGTGTTCTATTTTCTGCCTTAATTTTGAATATATCGGAATTGGAAGCATAGATAAGTAATATGTAGGCTAAGGATTCAAGATCATCTTTTGGAGTTGGAACTATTTTATTAAAATGAATTAATTAATTACTTTAATTGAGATGTTGGTTTACACTTGAATATTTGTTTAGAAATAATTTGTTTGAATTTAATTTGTAACCTTCGTTTACCATAAATGCTCCATGTAATTTTTTAAATTTGCAAGCATATTTGAAATCACCTAATAAAATTTAATTTCCATTTGTTGAAAGCAGCAATTTCTTGGGCCTTAGATTTCTATGAACAATCTGATGTTTATGGACAATCTCCAGACAAGTAAGCTAAGAATATACATGGGTAGGTACTGTTTAAATGGCAATCAAACATATAATGGGCAATGGTATATTTCTAGATAAATAATTGTATATAAGTTTAATGGAAGGACCGTGTCGTTCCATGATTTAGTAATGGTAATTGAACCCCTTGATCACTTACTCCCCATGAGTCATGAGAATGGGAACACAATTAACTAAATTACTACGATTTGGTTACATTCTTTCAATCTGATGAGAAATTGAAGTTCTGGTATTGCCTCATTCTGCTAGGTTTATCTAGAATATTGGAGTGAAATTTACCTCTTCATTTTAATCAGATAATATTTCTCCTAGTGGTCGTATGTATCGATATCATCTGACTCTTCTTGTTTAATAGCTAACTAACTTTTAACATCACCATTTATTACCTAAGTAGAGATTATTCTATTTTCCTTTGTAAATATTCTTCAATATCACGTATTTCTAGTCAACAACCACGCGACTAATTGTTTCAGTGGTACTTCTAGTCTATGATGTACTCAACATTTTTTAATAATTAATTATTCAAAAGAATGTTTATTTAGATTTAATAAATATAAACTAAGAAATGTAAATTCTTTATGTATTCTTTCCACTTTTATTAGTATTATTAATTAAATTTGATATTTTCAAGAATTAGGCTATAAATAGAAATGAATATTTAATTGCAAACAAAATAGTAAATTCTATAAATAAATCATCTCTGTTTATTGAACTTCTATTAATCATATTATGGTTATTATAAAATTGCTTAATATAAGTATCCCAATTTTATTAGTTTTCAAATTTTATAAGTTTGTATATTCAAATTAAATATTTTAAATATGAGAAGATACTTTGTAGGTGGTAATTGGAAATGCAATAATACCATAGCTCAAACTTAGAGTTTGATCAATACAGTCATCAACAAACTAGTATTTGATATAAATAAAGTTGGTAATTTAGCAATCTATATTTTGTAGAGGTTGTTGTTGCTCCGATATCCTTACATGTTCCATGGGTTCAAGCTAATATCTAAAAGAATGTGCAAGTGTCTATTTAAAACTCATCATCGACTAAGATGGGTGCCTATACTGGAGAAATCAGTGTTGAGCAAGTCAAAGATCTTGGAATTCCTTGGGTTATTTTGGGGCATTCTGAAAGAAGATAATACAACGGAGAAACCAATGAAATTGTTGGAAAAAAGACTAGAATAGCTTTGGATTACCAATTAAATGTTATAGCATGCGTAGGTGAAAAATAGGCAGAAAGAGAATCTGGATAGACAACCCAAGTTATCTAAGCATAATTAGAATCAATCAAAAGTAATTTTCATATTAAATAATATTTTTAGAGGAATTGACAATTGAATAATGGGCTAAAGTTGTAGTTGCATATGAGCCAGTCTGGGCAATTGGAACAGGATAAACAGCATCTCCAGAATAAGCTCAAGAAGTCCATGCTTTCATCAGAGCTTGGCTTAAATCTTAGATTGGAACACAAGTAAAATAATTAGTATCATTATAGGCTGAATAAGCTACCAGAATTATTTATGGGGGATCAGTCACAGAAAAGAATGCTGCTGATTTAATTAAATAACCAGATGTTGATGGATTTTTAGTCGGAGGTGCGGCCCTAAAGCCAGCCTTTGCAGACATAGTTGCTGCTGCTAACAATAGTAGATGAGTATTTTGAGGATAATAATATATTAAGATATATCCAAAATATTCATTAATTAAGAGACTCATTATGCATATATATATATAATTATTTGAAATTGAGCAGATTTTTATTTTATGTTGAAGTTTGAGCGAAATAAAACAATAAATCAACAACATAGAGATTTTTTTTATTTTTCTTCTGGTCCTTATACTTGGAGAGTTATGATTGTCTTCTAATCAAGACTTTCCATCTTTTTTATTTTAGTCTTTGCCAAAGTTCTAGCAACTCTTCGAAATAATTTATCTACATTATGTCCTGTCTTAGCTGAAGTTTGAATATATTTCATATGATTATTTTCTAGAAATGTCTAATCAACCTCGAAATCACCCTTATCTTATTTATTTCCAACCAAAAATTTAACACAGTCCGAACTCAGATATTTATCAATTTCTTCCAACCATCTTTTCGCTCCTTCCAAAGTTTCGCTTTTTGACACATCAAAACAAATTAAGACTGCTTAAGCATTTCGATAGTAAATAGGGGCAATCTTTTTGAATTTCTCTTACCCAGCTGTATCCCAAATCTCAAGCGTTATTTTAATATTTTTTCTCTCCACTACCTTTTTATAAAAGGCCAGTCCAATGGTGGGAGCCTATTGTTCTGAAAACGTGTCTTCTGAGTATCTTTTGAGTATGCTAGTTTTTCCAACATTAGAATCCCCCAGAAGGATTATCTTGAAAGTAAGAGACATTTCTTTCATTAATTAAAATATGCAATAAGAGGAAAAAGAAACTAAAAAAAAAGCAACTTAAAAAATTGAGTATCTATTTGTACTATTCATATCATTAATAAGCCTGGTATGTATAATGATGAATATTTGGGAATTTATTAAGCTAAAAAGAATAAGTATAAGAAGATATAATATAAAATTCCATCAACAGTGATAGATGATTATGATAGGAAAATCTGTAGGTTCGAAGATAAGTTAACTAAGGTAGCTATGGAGAGACAAAGTTTGATAAGGTATTATTGTTACTACTTCGAGAGAATAGTCCAGGACCCCAAACAAGAAGGAGATTTTGAATAAAATAATCAACCAAATCTAGACGCATTTGTTGTAGAAGGAAAGAGAACTTTTTGAAAAATCACATTGTGATACTCCTGTGGCTTAGCTTGAAAAGAAAAAGTCATAATTTTTTTAGGCAAAATAACATTTATAATTATTGGAAACTATGGGATTTAAACTTGTGGAATAGGGAACCAATAGGATGAATACAATTAATCCCAAGCAAGTACATTCTTAACCTTGCACTCCCAAAAAATCACAACCAAGATCTTAATCCATTCAAAATGTTGAATCTCAATTAAAGGAAGATAACAAAAATCAATCAAGTGAAAGAATCGAAAGAATTTAAAGCAAGGTAAACTAGCAAATGGCACGTTTAGGATTAAAAAGTCTAAACATATCTCCTGACTCAATTCCAACTCAAAGGAAACCACAAAAGCAAATAAAAAGAACAAAAAGTCAATCTCCCATTAAATCAGAAATAAGTTAACCTATACATTAGAACTTCGATTCAATTGCTAAAAAACCTTAAGTTTCTCTATTTAAGAAATTTCAATTGAAATTGGATCAAGAATTATAAAAGCCCTAGGATATTAAAGGAGTGATTAATTACTGTAACACTGAAAGATTGGATCTAAAGAATTTGACAAAGGACATTTAAAAAAAGAAAAGAGTTTAATTTAGAAAATTTAGAATTATTCAAAAAGAATTGTCCACAGTGGGAGAACTAGGATTTGAAGGACTCAAAAATAAATATTTTTAATGATGAATAAAGCAATATAAGTATATAAATTATCCTAATCCAGTTTAGTTTAGACTTATGTTTTTATTACTTTTTAATAAGTATAAAATCAATAGAAAAATGATTAGTTAAATTCTTTTTATTTTTAACTTAAACTACGCAAACCTCCTAGATTAATAAAGTATTGTTTCGTTTTATTCCATTCTTTATCAAAATGGTTTTTAGAATAATAGGATTTTTTATTACTTATTTTTGACAAAAGTATTTGGTTTTCTCTTCTGATTTGTTATTATTCACTTTTCTTTCTACATTCAAAACTGGAAACACGCTTTGGTCTCCTCACTCTACTGGTTTCACTCTTCATAATGTTAGTAATTTTCTCCAACAACAATCTATTATCTTTCTCAATTTATGTATATCTGTCTTCTAAAAGACGAATTTTTTTCATATTGGGAACTTTATCCACTGTAGGATTTATCTGTATCAAAGGCTAGACCTATTACAATCTGCTGAATCCATCCAAAATGTCCTTTTCCTACTGAACTCGAATATGGGGTTTAGGTCGATGCATTTATAATACACAGTGATTTAATTAAATTAATCAGTTAATTATTATGCGATTATTGCATCTCAAATGTATGAATAGTCATGTTTCTCTTATCTAGAATAAAGAATTGCATCTAGATTTTGTAATTTATATATTTTAAATACCATCCACATATCAAAAAGACAAAATAATTATTATTATACTTTTGGTATTTTATAATATCACAATGTTTAAGAATTCATAAGGGACGTCTCATTGCATTATGCTGACTGGAATTTCCTCCTATCTTATATAAAATGAATTCATTTACAACAACTCTAATTCATCATTACTCTCTTCCATATGATAAAACTAACTTTGCAAATAGGACAGATTTTGAATCAATAGATTGTGATTTGTTAGCACTCCCAATACTGGAGCCGCAATAAAGAATTTCTGTAATTATTTCTAAAAGATTGGCTGTCTAAACAAATTTGTTGCAATTCTTTAAAACATAAATATTAATAATGGTTTAATTTTTGTTAACGAATTTGTAACATTCTGCAGAACTATAGGAATCTTAGATAAATAATATGTATTGAAATTACCTTGGATGATTTTTGCTAATGTTCCTCTATACCTAGTAACCTTATTTCAGTAATCATTCATTCTAATTATCAAAAAAAGTCTTTATGGTTTGCAATCAAATAATCAAATAACTTTTTTCCAAAGAGTGTCAAGTAGTTCATTGTAAGGAGTAAGAATGGTCAATTCATCCTTAGCAGTCTAAATAGGAGCATATGTCGATATAAATCCAAAATAAAATATAACAATTCATACCTATGGATAATCATTAACCTTAAGGAGAATTCACAATCGAATGAAAATATATTAAATACCAAATGAATCAATTCCTAGATAGAACTGCTCCTGTTTATAATAAATTTAGATTAATTCAAAAATGAAGCATAAATTAGTATGGAAATCAAACCAAAAAGCGAATTTAAATTATTCACTTTCTAAAATATATTGTTTGTTAAATTTGGAAGGGATTTTTGGAATGAGTCTTTATAAAGATTATTGAATTAGCAAGCGGAAGAAGATTTAAACTTTCAAATTGAAAATAAAATAATTTACAAATTAAATGACTGCAGTGCTTATCAATTTCTAATTAAGAAATATTTGATATTCACTTTTTACTAAAAATCAATTCTTGATATGGTTATGGATAGGCTTAACTTGATAAAGATTAGCTCCATAAACTACTATATCTCTAATTTAAAAGGCTCTGAGTATATCATGAAAGTATTTTATAGACAGTATTATAAATTATCAACCCTTAAACACTCTTCAAAAGTTAAGCTTAAAATCCTAATTTATTTTTCATTTCAAAACAATCTATTAATATTCTAGAACTATCAATAATTGAATAACCGACATAATAGAATTGAGGAGATAAAAAATTTTAAAGAAAAATTTTCATTTTAAGCATTCATTCAAACCTGCTTTCTTTATTGCTAATTTTCCAATATATCGGTGATTACAATAGATTTATTGTTATTATACTCAATGCTATATAATGCAATTGAAATAAAACGAATTATTTTATACCGTTTTGGCTACTTAAAATTATTATTCTACATACATAACATTGAATTAATTATTCACATAAATTTAAATACTTATCAATAATAATAGAATATGATTGATAGGATAAGTTTGAATATACTAAAGAGTAGATATATGATTAATGAAAAATAGATCCTAGGAGCCGTTCAAAGAAGACTCAAGTTTTTAATGGCGGAAGAATGATCATTACTGAAATTAATTTTAATAATTGCTATATAAAAAATATTCTTATATTGAACTCTAATTAGCCAATATGATTTCATCGATGCCAATAACACTTGATCAAATTTATGGAGTGAATTTTAAGAGGGTGCCCATATTATATGGTGAAATGGAAGGAACTAATCCAATGCCAATCAACGAAACAGATGAAGACTAATATTCAGAAAAGAATTCTAGACAGTAACAAAAGCGGTCGTTACCTCCGCTATAGAAAGTAGATATCAGAGTTGTAGGAGAGAAACAGAAGAAAAAATAGAATATTCATCGCTCACCAGTTATATCTTCCCAATTTGAATAACATATTGGGTTTAGGAATACTTTTTATAGATATAATAAAGTCAATTTGGAATCCAGATGGAGAGTCGAAGAGATTAAAAATAAAGAGTAGGGGTTGTTCACAAAATATGCCTAACGATTCAATGTTCCTAAATCATAAATTTGGAATTGAATTTTATTTTGAATATGTCTCCTTTTGATTATTTATCATTCAATTTTATTGTTGGTTTTCAATTGGTCGTACAATCCATTTGAGTTGTATACAATCTCAACAACTCAGGAGTGCTTCAATTAATTAGATGCAATTAAACTAGCAAATTTTAAATTACAAATCTTATATATAAATTATAAAATGGATGAAGCTATCTATATCAAATAGTTTATTCTAAATGAGGAATTAGATGAGTATAATTAAGAATATCATTTTAGATTGCCATCACACCATGATGAAGAGGAATCTTTAGAGCATTTATACTATTCCATGATGTAATGGCAATCAACTTATGATTAGAATGATTCCAATAAAAATCTAGCTTAGAAAAGGAGGATCAATGATATGAGGTATTAACAACTATATGTTTGTATCTTCTCTAGATTCTCAGATCTGGAAGATTAGAGAATTTTAGAATTGGTTATTTAACTAGGTCCCAACTTCAATAAAATAGTAAAGTATTTCCCAGGGAAAACGATGAATATGATCAAGAATAGATATTATAAGAAGTTAAGATTCAACAAGGAATACTATTTGGGTGATAAATAGAAGAGTAAAACAAAAAAGAACAAATGAAAGAGTCTCCATACCTACTAATATAAACAAATACTTTATTAATTTATATTTATTTAAAATTATAAATTTTAATACATAATCACTAAGGTGGAATTAAATTATTAGAACGAATGGAATCTTTAAAACATATTAATGTAATAAACCAAATAAAATTGTTAAAAAGATAAGTAATTTTAATTATCAATTTAATAAATTAACTTAAGTTGGGTTACATTCTCTTGAAGATTCATGAAATCCATTGATTACTCATCTTTTTGGAATAACGAATTATATTTATTATTATGTAATTTAAATTGCCAATACAATTAAGGGTGTGAATATATCTCTTTATTCCATAAATATGTTCTAAATTGTCAAATATTTATTGAACAATTATTTTAGAATATTTAATTATAAATTATGTCATCGGATTAAAAGAAATAGAAAAAAGAGAAAATAAAAATATAACCAAACTAAAATGTGAATATCGAGGATTACATTGTGAATAATACTCATAGTAATTTTTAAGAGTTTTTCGATTATAAGAAAGAATTATGTGGATTGCCCACTTACATCACAATGAATAATGATTTAGTGTTTGTTGGGATGGAATACTCTTACATTTATGTTTTCTAATAAGTAATTATTGAGTGAGCATTTAGGATAATGATTTTAAATAAGGCTATAAAATACTCGGAAAGGATACTCAAATATATAGAGGTTAAGTGAAAATGATATAAATTTCTAATGATAACTAATTATTATTAGTGACATATTCCAACAATGAGTTTGTGATCTTTAGTTTGAAAGTAAAATCGTTATCTAATTTATACACAAGTCCTTCAAAGAAGTCCTACAACACAGATACTAACATCTAAAATATGCCTATATGGTGCCTTTATCCATTAATTCAGACCACTTGCTCTAATTAAGGAAGGAATAGTATTATGAAATTATGATTCATTTGGAAAACAATTATTTATTGAAGGTTCCCTTGGAAATAAATATCAATACATTAGAGCAGAAAATAGGGATTCCTATTTATAAATTTGGCGAACCTTGTGAAAGATAGAAAGTAAAGGAGAATAGACATGCTGTATAACTTTAGCTTATTTTTTTAGAAAGTTATTGAAAACGATTATGTGACACCTCAATCATCAATAATTCAAGATGTATCCATTATGGACTCGTGCTATGAAGAGTTTATCTAATGCATGGATGATAGAGAGAGTACTGCTTCATATGGCAGTCAATTGGATCAGTCTCCAACCAAAAAGAGGAAAAACAATTTTTTGAAATAAATATTTTCAAATAGTACTAATTCAAAATAGGAATAACCAGAAGAGACAAACGAATATGTAATTAGTACACAGTTTGTAAGATATTGAATAATATTATTTCAGTACTTGATGGCTGTAGGATTCGTAAATAAAATTCAAGTAGTAAAAATATTTTTTGGTAATAAATTAAATGAGGAGCAATCAAAAATCTAGTTATTATTGAATTTTTAAAGACCTGATGCTTAGATCTATAATATCGTTTTTAATTAGCCACAAGCTATCGAAGAATAACAAACTAGATGCTCATGTGCTTGGGGATTAGGAAGTTTTAAGGAAACCAATAAGAGATATGTATTGTTAATTATCAATTGGGGATGCAGAGAATATTATGCATTTAAAGTGATGTCTAGTGATTACAAAATACAAGTCATTCAAGGAGGCCACTTTTATAACTCAGTTGATTTAACATAATTGAGAGAATTTCCAATGGTATGTAATTTCATTACGAATTCTGTGTTTTTTTCTGTTCTTCATAATAAATAAAATTAGACAGTAATGAAATTATTGACAACCTCCCAATTTGAATTTGGTGTGCCATTCACTCTTGGACAAATTGAGAAACATTTCAATTAGGAGAAACACATCTAAACATTGCAGAGTGGTCAATACAATCCAAAGTTTTATACTTTCATTAGAGAAAATAAGCAGGAAGTAATTATTAGTCAAAACGTGATGGACTCAATTAATGACGGTTATCAAAAATCAAATGATATAGTTTTGAATTTTAAGTAATTGCATCCTAATTGTAAGATTTCTGCTTAAATTTAGTATAAATTATTTATAAAAATGAACAGTGCTATATTTTGAATGGAACAGAATTGCTATCTATTCGACTGAAGAAATGGGATGAATTATTATATGAATAGAGTGATAACAATGAATGGGAGAAGTGTTTTTAGACTGCAGTTGATATACACAGAGGTTATTTGACTTTGTTATGCAATATTCCTGAGAATGACGTCCAAAGACATTTCTGTATTAAAGAGACATGCTGTAAATTAGGATTGTAATATATGTTGTCACAATTACCAAATAAATAATTGAAAAATAGCTAATCAGTCTTAACTATCATGCATTTCCTCATAAGGACTTAAAATGAGGAATATCTATTTGAATCAATTGAAGATCTCATGGTTGGATGTGGTTATAGAAATGTGTTTTATGACTATCTTCGAGACTTACTATAATAACATCAAGTTAACATTCCATATTAGCACTAATTGAAAGTTCTGAAAATGTTCACTGAAATGGATGATAAGGAAACTTGTACTAAATTAATAATGTCAATTTAAAATATATAGCGTTATGATCCAAAAGGATTAATAGATTTTTGTTTAGAAAAGGATCTGATTGAACCTATGATGTACATTTGCTCTTAAATTAATGACTTCCTGACTCCTTATTTAAGGATTATTACACTACTTAGTATTCTATCAAGTAAGAATACTTTGACCGAAGAAGAAAACAAGAGCATCACTACTTTAAGTTTAGATTAATGCAAGATCTGTCTCTTTAGGTATTCTTATTAAATAAATAAGTTTCTTATCTTTCTGTTTCACTGGACAAAACCAATCTAATCCTGAGTCATTCTTCACTGATCGTTAGTTCAAAGCAATGTTTAAGGATTTATTCGAATACCTATTTGATCTTGAAAACATATAAAAACTGTTTGAAATAGATTACATCAAAACATTGGAAGTATTTCTGTAAGTCTTTTCAGAAAGGATTCAAGATAGTTTTAAGCAATTCATAAATGAAGGTAAGGAAATTAACATAGAATTATCAAACACCTTAGTAAATGGCTTCTTGCCTGAAATATTAAGTATTATATCAATTAACAATAGATATTGAATAAACCGATCATCACTTAAGGATTTTGTCAAAAATTTATGTTTTGATTAAAATGGCTGAATAAAAGTATTACGTCAAGTTAAATAATGCAAAAGTGATAGAAGAGTATATGCAGTATTCTAGTGCATTTTCAGCAAATGTTTTTGCTATCTGTCCATTTTACTTCAATATTAATCACATTATGCTTAACCTTATAAATTATATGGATGCCCTTAGATCATAGTAAACCACCTTATTCGATATAACTTGGATTTTGAGAGGCAGAGTTTAAAAAGATTTACCAGCTGAATTAGTGAAGAATGAATTCTTGCATAAGGTGATGCTGAAAGTTGAGAAGTAATTTGATGGATAATATAAATTGCTAGAAGAATTACGGTTAAAGGCATAAGAGACTAATTGGTATGATTTGAATGTAATTAATAGGATTTGGATGGAAGCATTTTGTTTAATAAAAATGAAACGAGTGCCTGAAGCATTATATTTATATCTAAGACATCCTGATCCATTGTTATCTGAACGTGTGTTTACAGCCTTAGCAGTTCAATTAAGATCAAAACAACAAGATGAATTTGTTCAAGATTGGATTTATAAGAATTTGGCTTTGCTTGCTGCTGAAAACTCGCATAAACTATTTTAGTTGCTTTATACATATAAGAAAGATGACTTATAGGAAGTGTTCAAAGAGCTGAAATAAGTGGGAGTGGTGTAAGTAGATCAAAAAATAAAAAACTAACATCAAATGGATCTCTTAGGTGGATTTGTGGAATATCTGAAACCAAGAATGTAGATAGATGAGCATCTACTTAAGATTTGAAAGATAAATTATTTGTATATGCATTCCGATAAATAATTATATATTTATTTGATCATCATTCTTGATCTCCTTCCTATTAACCATCTCCTCCATCTCCTTGTTTTTAACCATCTCCATCATCGCCTTATTGTTAGCCATCATCACCTTATTGCTAACCATCATCTCCTTGTTATTAACCATCGTCTCCCTATTATTGACCATCGTCTCCATCTTATTATCCACCATCTTGATCTCCTTCTCCTTCGCCTTCACCTTCACCTTTTCCTTAATCCTATTGATCTTGTTGTTATCCTCCATCTCCTTATTGTTACTACTTATCATCATCTTTGGGTGATTATTTCTTCTCTTCTCTAAAAAGTATATTTAATTTATTTACTTCTTTTGAGTTTTGGGACTGAACTCTGACAAATCATTTAATTTAGCTTCTTCATCCTTTTTAACAATTTGACTAAATTATTACTCAGCCTCAGCAATTAATTCGGCCTTTCTTTGTTCCCATTTTTATTAGGCTGCCTTATTATCTTTAGGAACAACTTTCTTCATCAAATCTTGTTATTTTTTGATGGCTTCCAAGTTCTTTTCTTTTCTCGATTCTCTATCGAACATTTCATTCATCACATCCTTCTCTCTAAATTGTAATTAATACAATGAATCACATAATTCTAATAAAGTAACTGTACCATCCTAATCACCAATAGCTACCAATTTTCCAGCATTATGATGAGCACCACCATTAGAATTTATCTTTATACAGGTAAGGGCTGTCTCACTTACCTTGTGACTGAATGCAATTTCATTCTATCTATAGTAATAATCCCAAACATCCATCCAACCATCTTTTCTAGTTAAAAAGAACACTCCATTTCTAGTGGGGGACCAACAACCATCTGTTAAATAACTACCATGATATTTAGTTCTCATTATTGGTGTCTTGATATCCTCAACCCAAATCTTAGCACTCCAATCTCCAACTGTTAAGAAGAATTTTGGATTTGGAGGACTTCTATTAATCGACATGACTGGACCCAAATGTCTTCCACTCTCCAATCCATATCTAGCTGTAATTTCCACAGCTTTCTTTGGTTTTTTGTTAGCAACCATTAGAGAACCCATCTCTGTACCAATTAAATATTTTGTTGGACCGGCTTCTGTGTTATATTCCAATACTGTTGCACCAATCAAAGGATCATTTGGATTAGATCCCTCGGTCACATTTAATGATTCAATAGGACCTTCATTCAATTTTCTAGTATCCCACCACAAGACACGACCATCAGTTGATGTTGTCACACATTCTGTACCAGTCTTGCTAAACAACCATTGAAAATGAGTGATTGGGTCATGATGAGATTTTTCAACAGGTGATGTCATTACCGGTTATTTACCTCTCTTTACATCCCAAACAGCGACTAGACCGTTATAGCATCCACCACCAATTTGATCAGACAATTTTGGATTGTACATCAAATTGGTAATTGGGGAATTGGTTTCTAAGTGGAATTCAGGACTATTTGGATTTTGTAAATCCCAAACATATGATGATTTCATCATTCCTTCTGGCATTTGTTAGAATCTGCTTATTGCATAGGAAACAGCTGCCTTTATGGGGCCTTCTGGATGCCAAGATATTTCAGACACAGATCTTTTAATTCCATCTGTTTGTTAATCCCTACTTTTGTATCAACTAATACTTGAATAACATCAAAGTCTTGGTGCTTAGATTCTCAACTTGATGTTCACTTTCTTCGTCTAAGAAATACTCCTCGAACAAATCTATCTGGTTATTCTAAAGAATGCATTTCTCCACTGTATTGCTAAGCTCTTTAACTGCAACTGCAAATGCTGCATCTTTCTCGAACCTTCTTCTGTATTTATTTTGGTCTTGCTGCTCCATTGGGTCTATGCCTGCAGGCCACTAAAAACTGTTGCATAAATAAAAATACCCCTCCTTCTTTATGGTACATCACTTTGTCTCCTGTCGACACTCTCTCTGTGTTAACCTGTATTTTTTAAAACAAATGCTTACAGAATGCTCTGAGTATTCTGCTATATTATCCAAGTCAATGTGATTGGGATTTCTTTTCACATAGTTTGGAATGACAGCGACTGTCTTTGTGTAACCTGCTATTTTTATTTCACTCTCCTAAAAATTGCAAGGCTTCCCCAGATCTCTTCGTTTCCTTTGATATGTATAATAATCTGCCATTTAATTATTAATAATAAGTAAAAGTAATTCAAAATTGCATTATATACCTAATTAATTCAAAACACTTTCGATCCTCCCATTCTCCCTTTCAAAAATATATTAGAGTACTTTACGCAATTCGGATCATGATCTAATTAAATACAGTACTTACTTTCATCATTCTCCTCCTTAATCAATTCTTTCCTAAAAAATGATTTCAATTCCTCGTTAGGTTAGAACAGGGAAAATGCACTAGAATTTGAACTCATTGAATCTATAAATACTACTACTACTTTGTACCTTATTCTTCAAACTATGAAACTTACACCTCCTTCCCTGGAGATGAAACATTTTCAGCAGACTTCAAAGAAACTTACTATATAATTGGAGAATTTATCAACTTATCTGCCATCTACTTCAAACCTCCACTATGCTTTTCATAATTAATAGATTATTGAGTATTAATTTGAGTTCCTTAAGTCTTTTATCTTTAAAAGAATGAAAATGTATTCTCTGTTTATAAAACAGATTATTAAGATTATTATTGTTATTGTTGTTATTATTATTATTGTTATTATTGTTGTTATTATTCATATCTATTTGGAGATTTTTTCTCTTTTTATTATGGTGTAGATTACACTTTCTTTGTTGCCATTTAAGTTTAGATCTAATTAGGTTCTGACTTTTAATTTAATATTCCTTAATTTGTCTTTTTCTCCTAAACCTACCACGGTTTTTCTAGCTTATAATCAGGCTGGGTTTCAATTCTCCTCTTCAAATTTAATAGATCTTTCTAAGATTAATTATAGTCTTAAGATTGTTATTTTAATTATTGCTGTTATTTTTCAATTTCTAACTTTTGCTACTATAATTGTACCTACTATTGTAACTTTATATATTCCTTTATTTATTACTCCTAGAGGCTTGTTTCTGGAGTTTCCGTGTATTTTGTTGGGTTCTATTTTATTTCCTCCAACACACCCTAGTAATCTGCTATCAATTCTCTGGTTAAATTATTTTGCAATTCCTTTAATTTGTTTTCTGGTCCCCTTTTGGACTTTTAACTCTTCATCTCTATAAAGTATTGGATAGATTATTTCGGTGTTCTAATATTGGAAATTTCAGATTTTGGAGATCTGATTTGTTCTGTCTCCTCATATTATTAACTAAGTGCCATTCTCATTGCCTGATCGTCTAGATGGTGTCTAGATACAGCATTTCTTTGGTGGCTTAACGGAGTTGGAGCTTGGGATTCGGTAATCTTAGGAGTTAGAGCTCTTTCCTTTGATTTTACTCCTCTTATTGTGTGTTCTTCTTCTTTAGTTTAAATATTCTCTATCTGTCTTTTGATGAGAGTAATTTATTCTCTGACTAATTTATTGTCATTATCCTAAAGAACACTTTCTATTCCTATCAGAGCCAATAAAGTTATAGTCTATTAAGAGCTCTAATTAGGAAGAGTGTGCATGAATTGTTGAATGAGACTTTGCCGAATGCTCATTTTGAAATAAATATATTTAAATTATCTGTTA
Organism: Paramecium tetraurelia; assembly: GCF_000165425.1. Taxonomy (NCBI): domain Eukaryota; phylum Ciliophora; class Oligohymenophorea; order Peniculida; family Parameciidae; genus Paramecium; species Paramecium tetraurelia. The sequence goes on from NW_001798964.1 coordinate 247,796, forward strand.
ATTATTAACAAGACGACAAACAAAAAAGGACACCATTTGAGAGAATTGAACTATCACCTTTTGTCTTATAACTCAAATCTATTATAAGTTAACTCTTTCTGGACCTTGATTTCCAAAATTACAAATTTACTTGTCGAAAACATATCTTTGAGTTATTTTTGCTATTTTTATTAATTAATTTCATACTAGTACTAACAATAATCTTCAAAACCTTTCTATCAAGACCATTTAGGAATTGTCTGGTCTTAAAAATATAAAGACGATTATCAAATGGGCATTAATGATCTAATTATAAGTATGAAATTTTATTACTATTTAGATTATTTATTATATACATGAACAAACGATAACTAATCAAATAATTGAAAATCTTGCTCTTTTGGTTTTTCGAGGATCAGCTTCAACTGTGAGAACATTTTTATTAACTGATTTTGGTAGATTTCGTTAAGTAGATATTTCACCAACTTCAATTGATTGATCATCTTGATTATAATTGTTTTTTTCAATATTAAATGTATTTAGATGTTTATTTTTCCTATTTTATGTAGTTAGTTATTCACCAAAAAGTTTAGATTTACGAAATGATTACTTGATATCTGAGATTTAAATATTTTTGTTGAGTATTGATTTCTTTATTGGCTTATATTCTAAGAGTTTCCAATACAAAATTTTTTCCATTATTAAAAGTCCCTTTACGATCATTGCAATTAACCATAGTAATACCAAAATTGTAATGATTGCAAAGACTATAAATATGATGAGAAAAGATTTGGAGTCTAGAAAGTTCTTCCTATCAGTAATTGAATTAGCCTCTTTTCTATATTACAATAAAGTTCATACAATCGAATTCCAAGTAAGATTACAACAACTACTAACACAATTAAGAAGACCAATAAACAAAATAAAGGTAATTTATCCTTGCTATGAGACCATGCTGTTTACTAAAATGTAAAATTTTAATTTACAGGATCAAAAATCTTCTCTATTTTAAGTTCCATTTAATAAGTATCAGAACAAATTTCACATTTTGCTTTATTTAAGTTAATCCGATATTTTTATATAATTTGCTTTTTCAAACAATATTCATGGACGTATTTCTGAGATCTTATACATTTACATACACGAATAAGAGGATTTTCTTTCTATTCTGGAAATTCACATATTCTACAAACACAACCTACACTCTTAAATGAATCTAAGTTTAAATATATACAAACTTCTTGCGTAAATGTCTTTATGATATATTAGTTATTGCTTGCTCTCTTATTTTTAAAGTGTAGAATCAATAATTTTTGAAGACTCAGGAATTTCATTAATGATGATCTCTATTATTGTATTTAAATATACACTCTTGAGATTAATTTTATTTTATAGCATACTTCTTCTAAATTATTTGTATAATATCTATTGGAGCAACTTGCGATTCTGAAATTTCATGTTTTTCTTCCTTGGAATTTTCAACTTTATTCATAATTATAAACTTTATATTAAAATAATACAACGATTAAATAGATTAAAACTGTACGATAAAATGATAGTACTTATGTAATATCAATTTTTCACCAACAAGTATTTGATATTGTATTTTCTCCAAGATGTTAATTTTATTGTAGTTACATCAAATTAGCAGTATTTTTATTCCCATGAGAATGTGCGCTTTCTTCTCTTCCTAATTTCACCCCAAAATTTTCTAATTAAGGGTCAATTTCTCCTAGATTGACTTTTTCCAATATCATTTAAGTCATTCTTATAAATATTTCTTCAACGCTCTTTTTCACTTTAGAGCTGGTTTCAAAAAATTCAATTCCACAATCCTTGGCTTATTGCAGTGCCTCATTATATGAAATTAAGCTTCTTTATTACTATTCAAAATCTCCTTTAATACCAACTAAGAGCATAGATAATTTAGGATCTCCCTTCTATTTCACTTCATCAATCCATCTAGCCGCATTCTCATAGCTCTCCCTTTTTGTAACATCATAAGCTACAATAACTCCTGCTACATTTCTAAAAAATGATCTAGTTATTGATTGAAAGGATTCAGCCTAATTTTACCCTCAAAATGAATACAATATTCCAAATTTGTAACTTTATGTTTAATCCATCTAATTTGATAACTTTTGATCCAAGCTCCAAATAAATAGTCGTCTCTTTATTTTGTTTAGAATGTTAATCAGCAAACGAGAGCAAAAGATTCGATTTTTCAATCACTTGAGAATTAACTCATTTTCATTACCTGGTTCACCAATAAGAATGACTTTGAATAGATAATGAAATGACATTCTGTAGTATGTATTTTCTAAAATAAATTAAAGAAAAATAGTTTAAAAACAAATCATAAGCCTTATGATGATGTAATTGTTCTTGCTAGCTTCCGCTGTATTCTAATTTAATAAAGTACCAGATATGAATTCAGATACTGCGCCCGCCTATATAATAATAAATTATTGTAACATAAAAAATAATCATACTAAATTGTGCTTTTTATTTTAATCCTGAAATAAAATGCTAAGGTTTATAAAATAATAATTCTTACTTTATGATTTGTCAACAAGAATCTTCAAAAGAGTAAGTGGTTATTTTCATTTGACTAACTATATATTTGGTATAAGAAAATTTTTAAGATAATAAAATGGTAGAAATTCTATGAAACTATGATTTCTTATACTATTTTTAGGACTTTAATTTTTATTTATCACTCATTATTTTTAATTAATATATATTTGAGATATTTATAGAAACAATGTTGATTGGTGCGTTATCAAAAGAATTTTTCATAAATTTTAGCTGGAGTGGAACTAATTTAGGAAGTAAATCTGATGATTCAAAGAAGGATAAAAAGTGAAAATATAATACATCATAAATATTGATATTCCATTCTAAATATTAAGAATTAATATAATTTTTAATATTATAAAGCAAGAGAAAAAAAGTTTATGAGGCTCATTAATAAAATAAAGAAAACTCTGTCCAATTTAAGGGATTTGTAAAAGTATGAAGGTTTGAAAAATAGAAAATGAGAAATGTAATTAGAAAAAATTAGAAGTATGAGATAACTTAAGTATAAATTATGATCATTTATTTTAAATTGTAAAGATTACGATATAATTAAGTTCTAAAAATATTTTTGTCATCTTATAATAAAAATATAATTCAATAATGGAAGACCTCAAGAAACAGTACAGCAAAATAAATAAGGAGTTAAGAGAGCAAATCATTCATTAGATCTTAGATGAAAAGAAATCAATTGCAGATGTAATTCTAAGTTATCTAACATAGGTCGCCTAACAACATAATATATTAATGTCTACCTGTAAATCCATTATTAATACATATATGAGAGAGGGAAGGGTTGGTAAAAAAGAGAGTCGAGTAAGGAAACTTAAAAAAATAATTCGAATATATGATATTGTATTAAATCCTATTCAGCCTTAAATGTCCACTTACCTTTATAGTCAAAAAACAGAAAATTGCATAGAAAAATCTATTAAGAGTTAGAAAGAAGATAATGAATAAAAAGAAATTTAGGAAAATCAAAATAATGATAATTTTATGATGCTTTCTTTATGGTGTGAACAAATTAAGAATTAATTCGCACCCTATGGGTAACCCAACTACATATTCCAACCATTCACTTAAACTTATTAGAAATGACTTATATATATAATTTTATTTAAAATTTATATCTTATTATTTAATTACAATTTCAAATTCTTTTTTTAAAATATTATATTATAGTATTAATAATATGTGATAAAATCGAAAGAATTATTTATGCATCCATCATCTTGGAATTAATATTTTCTTATTTTCTAAAAACCTGTTTGTAGAAGGTAAATTTATGAATTTTACAAAATATTATCATATCCATAAAATAAAATTATTTGAATCAAAGTCTATTATCAATAGAATTCAATGAACTAAAACGAATTGCAAAATGCTTACTTAATTAACACTTTTTAGAGTTGAATACCCGAAAATGGGGTCAAATTTAATTTGTTAATTTTCATAATTTAAACTTCCTACTCCAAATAAAGTTATGAATAAGAAATGTTTGAGAATCAAATAAAAATTGATTACACTTTAACAATATTCTTTTATTTAGTTTAATTGTAAAAAACTTTGATTAAATGTAGCTAATAATATAATATCCTAATGATTAATAAAACACAAAGCAATAAAAGATATGTGAATGTTACCTTATTTATAAGATTTGAATAAAGAAAACAAGGCTTTATAAATCTAGAATAGATTTAATCAATATATATTCATTAATTTATTAATGATGTTAATTGAAGTTTAGGCTGAATTAGTTGACACCTTGTCGTAAACGACAGCTTAATTAATTTGAGATAGTTTTTATTCATATCAGATTATTGCTATTGAATTTTCTATAAAAAGCTAAAATATCGCATTTGAGATGAAGTTTTTTAAGAATATACTTTATAATTATAATTAACATAAAAGGAATGATCAAATATCATTTATCTTTTTCAATCTTTTTTTCCCCATTTTGTAAGCTTTGCTGTTAAATTTGTCTCAAAATTGGTAGTGTTACATAATTGACAAACTATATTTTTTTGTTCTACACTGTTCTTTGAGGAAGCATAATTATACTCAAAGATAAGTTATTTTAATTAATATTATTTTGAAAATAATTTTGAGTATTTGATGTAGATGTTAAGAATGAAAATAGATGGCAGTGCTGATTTGAAATTTGAGAAATTATAAATATTTTGATGCTTCTAAAGGCTATTAATTAATTAATATATATACTAAAAAATAACCGAAGGATGGCCACAGCATTAGCTTCTGCAGGACAATCTATAAGTAAAATGGTCTTATTCAAAGGGTTAGTTGGAACTTATGTATAATAAGATATAGAGACAAGATTGCAATAAGATGTATATAAAAAGCAAATTAGAGTCAGGGAATTCTTTACTGATTTTGATCGATTAAGAAAGGGTTGGGTGACAGAGGACAAGGTAATGAGTTTTGATTGATCTCTAGTTTCGTTCTGCACTTTCTATGATAAATTTTCATTTTACAAAGGAGGATATAGAGGAAATCATTCGAAGATACAAACTAAATGATGGGCTAATACAATATACAACATTTTGTAATAAACTTGAGGAGCAATTTCTCAACAATGAAGCAAAGGCTCAGGTATTTTAAGCACCTCAAGTATGAAGATGTTAATATTTAGATTTTCAATCAAAATGAGGAGGAGACTGTAAAAAGATTAATGTAGGCCATAAAAAGAAAGATTGCTACGAAAAGAATATTCTTGAAATAGCCATTTTAAGACTTTGATAGGACTGCATGTTCACATATTACAATTGATTAATTTTCAAGGGTTCTAAATTAATTAGGATTGTTGCCAAAAGATCAATATTTACAGTTACTTATAAGATAATATATTGACAATGGAAATCCTAAGGAAGTTAATTATGTAAAGTTTTGCGATGATGTTGATAATGTGTAAGAAATGCTGAGTGGAGTGATCACAGGAATCAAATAGAATCCAAAAGATGTAAAATGAGAAAATAATATTGTAGATTCACCCAGATGATGACTTCATAGAAGACAAAGAAGGATTGGACTTGATTTCCACTTTATTCACATCAAAAAAGTTGACAGACAATATTAATACTTTGAATCAAGTATTGAGAAAGATCTAAGGAGATGTAGTTATGAAAAGAATCAGAATAAGAGAGTTCTTCAAAGATTTTGATCCTTTGAGAAAAGGCTTGGTGACTGAATCTTAAGTATGACATCAATAAATGAATATAGTTTGCTAGAATTTTGCATATTCAAAATATTCCAGTTTCTGAAAAAGAAATTTAATTGTTGTTGAATTAATACAAGATCGATAAGATTCCAAATGGTTAAGTGGATTATAATAAGTTTTGTGAGGATGTTGATAAGATATTTACAATTAAGGGTATTGATAAGGAGCCATAAGCTTAGGTTCCTTAAATAGATGACTCTACTACTCTACCTGCAAGGAGAAGATATTTATAGATGACAGAATAGGAGGCAATTTAATTGGATGACTTACTTATGAAATACAAATAAGCAATCTAAAATAAGAGAGTTCTACTAAAACCCGTTTTTGAAGATTTTGATAAGACTAAATAAGGTTATATTACAACCAATCAATTTTTAAGAATTCTGAATCAATTCAATTTATTTCCTGACCCAGTTTCATTAAACCTCTTATTAAAGAGATTTGTCGATAAAGCTAATTTAAATGAAGTCAATTACTATGATTTTTGTAGGATTGTCGATTAATCAGATGAGGGAGTTGCTATTAGTAAATCACATGCAGATGCATTTAAAAATTATGTCAAATCAGATAATTTGAGTTAGGCATTTATTAGAAATGATCAACCTAATGATTTTGAAGATTTGATGGCTAAATTGAGAAGAATAGTCAAAGAATAAAGATAGAGAATTGCTGAATTTCTTAAAGATTTTGATAAATTAAGAAGTGGTACAATCACAATCACTTAATTGAGAAAAGGATTAAGCATGGCAAAGATCCTCTTGTCAGATGCAGAATTCTAATTGATTCTGAACAATTTCGGATGTAAGGACAAGTAGGGATTTGTATTTTGGAAAGAGTTTACAGATTAAGTAGATTAAGTGTTCACTACTAAAAATCTGGAGAAAGTAAGTCCATCAGAAAGTGTACCATAAATGTCTACTCAATATAATTATGGTAGAGTCTCTATAACTGAAAGAGATAGACAGGTGGCTGAAGTAGTGAAAAAGAAATTCTAATATTTCTGTAAGGCTACTAGACTTGATATTAAGCAATTCTTTTAAGATTGGGACAAGTTGGGAAGAAATAAGGTGTCTCCAAAACAATTTAGATAGACATTGGCTACTGTTAATTTTATTTTATCTGATGAAGAATTCTAGGCAGTTGTCAAGATCTATGCTGCAGAAGATGATGGTGATATCAGATATGTTCAATTTATCAATGACACTTAACCACCATTAGAAATACTAACAGAGTCTGGAGCATCTTAGGCATATGTTGGTGTTTAGCCAAAAGAGAAAGAAAAAGTACAGACTTTTCTTATAATTAGTTATAACCTTCTGTGTTATTAGAATAGATTAAAGTGGCTGTCAAGGTCAAGAGATTGAGATTGGGGGATTATTTCAAAGACTTTGATCCTCTGAGAAAAGGAATGATGCCTACAAATAAGTTTAGAGGAGTTCTAAGTCAGATGAAGATAGATTTAGATTAAGAAAGTTTGGATCTATTGGAAACCATGTATGTAGTACCAGAAGATCCAATCAGAGTGAATTATGCTAAGTTTATTGAAGATGTGGAAATTGTATTCACTAAAACAGTAATTTATCTATTGAAAATGTTTCTAGGGATTAGATAAGGATCCATTAATGAAACCACCTGTTCATGTGATTCCCACTTTCCTTGATCCTAGGGATGCTTTGACTCAAGATGAGGAAGAAGCTTTGCATGCGATTATGTTAAGACTTGGCGAAGTTGTGAGAAAGCATAGGATTTTGCTTAAGCCTCACTTTCAAGATAAGGTATAAAATTAAAGAGGAATGTTTAGGATAAAACAAAATCTGGCAAAATCACTTTTACTAGATTTAGATCTATTATGGACTTTCACAAATTGCCATTGACTGACGATCAATTTAGAGTAATTTGCAAGAGGTTTTATTAATTATTGATATCATTTAGATTTGCATATTAGGGCATTGAATTTAATTATGTTGAGTTTGATGAAATCTTAAAAAAGTATGAGAACTTTTACCAATGAATTATAATCAAATTAAATATTTAATATAACAATTCTAAATTCTATCTTCAAACTTCATACAATTTAATAATAACAAAATGATTGGCCAACTTAGTAAATTAAACAAATATTAATAATTATTATTTTTCCCATGAGTATAGGCATAATTAGAGCCAAATGTGCACTCTCCGTTCCTTAATCTAATAACGTTCCTGGTGCTATGCCTTTACTAATGACTCTTTAGAACAGCGAAAACGATAGTACGAGTTAAAACCATAATTTTTATTAGAGTATTAGAATGAACCAAAGCAAGGAGACTCGATTTTTATTCCTTTCATTAATGAAAGAGACAGAATGAACAGACTAGTTTAAGGAGACAAATACTCCACTCCCAAAAGATAAAACATCTAATAGGTTCCTGAGACTGTAAAAGAAAAATGGATACAGCATGACCCCATGAAGTTGAAATTACCACACAAAAGACTTTCCCTAGAAGATCGACATATGAGTAATCAATGCTGCTTATTTAGATAAGTAAAGGAGTCGATCTAATGCTGAATTGCGAATGAAAGTCATTTAGACAACTACTGAAAGATAAAGTCTCTTACTCTCATAAGATCAATCTATCTAACCTTAATTTGAAGAATATAAAAAGGCAGTCTATGAAAATATATTAAATAAAAAGAAACAAATTCTCTAATCTCCACCTCAACAGACAACAGGAAAGAATTAAAGCTCTGAAAATTTATAACTATTTCCAATATCTACGTTTGAAAAATTAAAATAATCAAGATCTCCCTCACTTATTTTTGTCAAAAAATCAATCTAACAAACTGCATCGAAACATTAACACTTTCTAAATTTTAAATTACCATCTCTTATTCAAAAGGAATATATAAAATAGTTCTTAGACAGCAACAAAAAAATCAAAGATCTCATACAGGAACAAAATGATGAAAAATTTAAATTCCCTTCAGATTTTGAGCCAAAAATAGTTGAAATGAAAAAACAGTTAAAAAAAATGAAAAGCAGACTTAAGAATTGGGAAACCGATAGAGAAGTCACAGACAATAAAGGATTTTTAAAAGAAATTGCCTGTGGCATCATAAATAAATGATATATATTTATGTTATTAAAAATGATTACCCATAAGTTTTTTTTGAGTCAAATGAGATTTTTACAAAAATTGAAAAAAAAGAAAACAAAATAATTAAATGCAATCATACCATTTGCTTTTGAAAATTAAATCTATGTTTAGAATTTTTCTATAATAAATCTAGCAATTAAGATGCAGATGATTGATCATCCTCATAGGATAAAGAAGAATCTAGTGATGTCGTGTTACTCTCAAACTAAAAGGATTACATGAAATAGAATACTCTCTCATCTGTCAAGGAAGATATTGTCTCTTAAACTGGTGAAATTTGATTGAACAGATGCTGAAATTTTGGATTGGTGATTTAACGAACTTTTTGCTAGTTGTTTAATCGGTCTTTTAAAATTAAACTCTGTAAAGCATCATATCTCTTTACAAGCATTTGCTTAGTTTTATTTAAATCCTTTATTTCCTTTATCAAGAAGGCATTTTCTTAATTATATTTTTGGAGTTCCACTTATAATTTTTTCTTCTCTTCCTGAACTGCCTTATTAGTAACTCGAAAAGATGAATAATTTTGCTAAGCTTATCTGATAAATATATACAGGAGTGTTTTGACTAAAGTATTGCATCTGTCGATCAAGGAAAACTAAAAACTCATTTTTATTTGCTTATTTCTCTAAACATTAATCAAATAACTCTATTTATGCCATTTCATTTATATTATGCTAAGAAGTGCTTCTATGCTTGATGCCCCCAAATTATTAAGTCTAATTAATATTCATTTTTATATTGGTTGACATTGATTTTGGTAAAGTGTCTTAGTTAGATCTTTGCTTTCTTAATTCTACCATCATTTTATAATTAAATTATACTTGCGTAATTGATTCCGCTTGATTTGGGAGTTGTTGAATTCATAATTTAAATTTTTTTTAACTATATATAATTAAATTTTAATATTGTATTTCATCAAATGCCTTTTGTTAATATCCTCATTTTCGCTATTTAATTTCCAAGTTATCACAGAACCCAAATGCACTCAATGTAAATTGATAACAAATATTTTCTAATTCACAAAGTTCCACAATAAGAGTCATTCAAAAAAGAAAATTACGAAATTAACATAATTACAAATTAGAATTTAGTGGAATGCATTCTAATAATTGATATAATTGAGTAGAATCTTAAATAAATAGATTTTCATAAAAATATTCTATTATTTTTTGTAAACTTAACTTTATCCATAAAAATTAGTTATTAATGATTGTTAACCTAACTATTAGATATGATTTAGGGTAGATTGAAAAAACACCTTTAAATTTTAATTTACAGCACTTAATTCTATACATTAACATTTATTATTTAAAATGCTGCAATTATAGTTAGAGGTGAGGACAATCTAATTTTATATTAATTCAATGACAGAATTCTGTTCGATCTAATTTATTCATAGTATGAGATATTTATAATAGACTTATCGTCAACTCCTTTGAAGTCATTATTGAGATGTAGATGTAGAGATATCCAAGAAATTAGGGAAAAAATTGATTTAAACATATAATACTTTGATAAGGGGAATGTAAGTTTAGTTATTGATATTATTGTAGTTAAGGCTGTAGATATATGATGGCTAAATTATTTTCGGAGAAGCCACAATCAATTTAGGATTTTACATTGAAAACAGCCTACCTGTCATCATCGACAACATTACAATACAGAGTAGGTATGATCAAGAAGCTTATGTTGAGATGAGTTTAGGATGGAACTAATTTGAGTAAACACAAACTAAAGAAATTCAATAGGCTAATCCCATAAGAGAATAACCATTATTTATAAAATTATCTTAATAAACAGCTAATAGAGTACCAAATGAGATAGATCACCAGATCGAAAATAGATTAATCAATGCTCCTTCTTTAGAATAGATCTATATTCTTCAAAGCAAATAAGAATATATAGATAAAAAGTCGATAGAATAATAGAAATAATTAGAGGATGAAAAAATAGAAGATATCACCAAAGCACATCTCGAAACAACAAACTCTCGAAGATTCTAAACTCCAAAGGACAGCAAACTCGCTAAAAAACAGAAAATTTAAAAGTCTTCCGGACTATTAGAGCATTATAAAACATAAATTCATTCAAAATCGACATATAGTGATTCTAAGCAAGCTGCCAGAGAATAAGGATTAAGGATAGTACAGAAAAGTCCTAATATTTTTGATTAAAAAGCAAAAATTAGAATTCATAGTCATTAAAATGAAGAAAATGATGCAATTAAAGGAACTGCGAAATAATAAAGAAATTGTAATAAAAACGCAGCACCAATAGAAGATTAAGGGAAGAATAGTTAAAAATATTTAGAGGCTGGGTTCTTTACAAGTAGGTAACTAGAAATTGATTTGAAAGAGTATAAATAAGTCTCAATTCAGCAATTATTAAATGAAAATCAATAGATGTAATACTAGATAGAGAGATTGTCTTTAGAGAATCAAGATTTGAAAGAGTAATTAATAAAAAGTGAAGCAACGTTTAATTTATTATCAGAGACTTATACCAACCTTAGAAATGAATATAAAAAGGTCTAGATTAAAAGTTACGATAGTTCTAATAACACCTTTATAATAAATAAAGAATATGAATTTATTAAGAAAGAACTGGAGTAGAAGCAGAAACAGATTGAGTTCAATTAAAAGGAAACTGAATTAGGGAAAATAGAATTAGAGATAACTAAGAGGGAAAATATTCAATTACAAATAGATCTAGAATAAATTAGGAAGGAGGTCTTTAATAAAAAGATTGAAAATAGTGAACTCTTAAAGGATATTTAAGAAAAATAAGTCAAAATAAATACCTTAGAGGAGTAATTACTAAATTAATAAGTTAATCAATAATTATCTCAAGATCTACAACTATAAGAATACTCAGAAGAATAAAATAATTATCATTTATAATAAAAGATGAATAGCATGTAAATTTATAGAATTGAAATTGATAATTATTATTAGGAATTAATATAAACACGATAAAAACTACTAATTTAGGAATCATGTGGAAAATAGCAATCAGAATTTCTGGAGGAAAGACAGCAAATTAATTCGCAATTACAATAAGAAATTAATTAGTTAAAATAAAAATTAATTGAAAGTAATAAAGAAATAAAGTCAAAGTAAATAATGAATTTAGTACTAGGACCTTAGAAATCGAAATTCTAAAAACTTAAATCAATTCGCACTTATAAATACCGGATAACCAGAATCTAGACTTGACATCTCTTATCAATCAATAATCTACTCTATACACAAATCTTAAATAAGAAAACCAATCTTTGGGTAAATTATAAATTAAGTAAATTTAGTCCATCAAAATAGAAAAGATTAAGTCAAGCTTGAGAGTTTGTAGAAGGAACTAGGCATCTATAAAGTAATCAATATGATATTAAGAGAAAGAACATTGTTAAGTTGAGTGAATAGAGACAACAATCTCTTGAATAAGAAATCTAATAACTTGAGAAAGCGGTTTTAAATGGTAAATAGAATATGGCTGATGTAATTAATGCTGTACTTGAGTGTGGTGGACCAACCTTAGCTGAAGCTGTGGAAAGGTTCTTAATAACGAGAAGGAGTTCGAAAATAAGTTGATAATAATTTATTAAATAATTAAATTAATTTCATTCAAAAATTAAAAAATAAATTTATTATTACTTTTTTTGTATAAACAAATTTTTTAAAAATTCGACTTCAAACTTTGTTTCAATATTTGAAATGGATCAATTTTAGACGATTAACATAAGATTACTCTAAGCTAAGGACTTTCATGATGATTTCATACTTTGAAGTGGCAAATTAAGGAAAATTATTTACATTTTGAGGTCCTCGAGTAGGGGAAATTTTGAATTTAAATGATGTTTAAAATAAACTACCAGGAAGAGGATGTGCAGAATTGGATCTTTGTAATTTAAAGATTAGCAATATCATTATCCAAAAATATCACAAATAAACCAATGAAATTAACGAAATTTAATAATTCGAATTTAAAGCTTATAACAAAAAATTAATAATAAAATAAGAAAACATAATTAAAATGGCAAAAGGAGCAACAAAGGGAAACAAGGGAGCCAAGAAGGCTGGAACACCAAGTGAATTATTTAATTTATTGTAGAAGCTACAAAGAATGTTAAGAAAGTCACTAAAAAGACCACTGATGCTACTCCAGCACCAGCCCCAGTGACAACTACAGCACCTGCACCTACCACCGCAACACCAGTTGCTGCATCAACACCCAAAAAATAAGGAAAACAAGCAGCTAAACCAAAGCAAGCAACTAAAAAAGCCGCAAAGAAGGCTCCCAAAAAGGATAGCAAGAAATAAGCCAAGAAATGATTAGTTATTCAAGAATTAATCTATTAATTAGATATTAAATATTTCTTTTTTCTCAGATGCATATTTGGATAAAATCTATTTCTATAATATTATCAATTTCATATAGTTTTATGATCGCTGATTCGAATCCCTTTCCTCCTCTAATGTCTTTATGACCTAATGAAATCAATAATAATTAAGATATCAATATTTTTTATTTAGAATACTAATAAACGTGTTTTGTTTCTACCTTAGTTCAATTCATTTCCTGCTCTTCATTTAAAAAAATACCGAAAGCAATGTGACAAATATTCAAATAGCACATCCTTTATGTTATTATCTAGTGAATGATCACAATTAGTGTTGTCCCAATGTTTATATCTAAATAAAATTTATTTTTGAAATCCGAATTCTTATTTACATTGCTTAAATAATAAATGGGTTTCTTTGAAAATAGAAAGATGTCTTCTAACTAATATTTTAGAGATGTGATACTTTGATGAAGGTAAATTATCGGTATTTTTATGGATGAATTTAATGTAATTTTTATTTTTCAAATGTATTCAAAAGCGAAATAGAGTTAAACTGAGTTTAAAGATGATACATTATAAATGATTAGGAAATATATTCAGATTTCCTTATAATTAAGAATTTAAATCAAATTATTAGCTAATATTAATAGAAACAACTTATTTTATTTTAAGAAGCCGTAATAAATATTGGATATATAGATATATCAAATAATGTTTGAGGGGTATAAATAAATTAGTATTATCAAGTAAGTATCTTTATATATAATAACTCAAATTCAAAGCTTGTGCTATAAATGAACATCATATTTGAAAATACAATCTTGCTATAGAGATCATTAAATGATGAAATTTATTAAATATTTAATTTAAGAATTTATAATTTTAATATTCTTAATATATTATTTTAATGTTTTTATTGAATCATTAAATATTACATTACTCTTAATTGTCCTTTTTAGGCTTCTTTTATTTTGAATCTTTTTGCGATTTATCTTTTTGTTTTTTATTGCTTTGATCAATTATATTTTGTTTAATAGCATCCAAAAATACTTCTCTTAATTTTTTGTTTTGATCCTCTTTTATAATTTTCTGATTACTCTTCTCTAAATATTTTAAAATAATCAAAGTATCTTCAATTCCTTTTTTCCAATATACGTCTTTGCTGCTCTCCTCTGAAATATTTTCTTCATCTGATAATTTCTTAATAAATTCTATGAATTTTGAACTTGGTATCTCTTTTAATCCAGGTTACTAAGCTCGACTTAATTCAATGGCAGTAAATTAGACTTCTCTTTCTAACTCTGAAGGAGTAATAGCAAACAGTTTCAATATGTTAGTTAATAGCATTAATCTTTTCTTAAACTTTTCCTCTCTTTTATGATCCACCACAAAATTCAATGCCTCATTGATAATATGAAATGCATGTTCAGCTATATGTACTGTTTCTAAGACTTTTGCTCCTACATTAAATGCTTTTTTGACAACATTCATTACTTTTTCAGATGTACTTTCTATCATGGCATTAGTATTCACTTAGAACAAGTTTGTAGAGATCTCAGACATAGCATGTAAATAATAATACAAATGCCAAAACAAAGATCTGAAATAGGTTAATTGATGTTTATTTTTATTTTATTTTATTTCCTTCATTTCCTGTTCAATTTTAAATGAATCTTATTAAACCAATTAATTAATAACTTAATCCTATGAGCTTACTTTGGCTTAAAGTTCTTTTAATTATTTCTCCATCTATTAAAAATATGATATCATCATTTGTTGTGTATCAGCTTACTGATCTTGATTGATTGGTTGAACAGAATAAGATACAGATCTTTCAATACATGTTACTTTTTCTAAGTACTCTTATATTTATTCGTTATTTTAGCTTGTTTTAGGCAATTAGGCTATTTATTATTTCATTTTTTAAATTTCATTTTCGATCTAGGTGATTAATTTTACTTTTGTTTTAATGAAGTTCAAATTTCCTTAAGTTAATCTCATTTGACTAATTCTTGTGGTTGAGAGAGTGTCTATATAAAATTATGCTTATTTATAATAATGAGTTGCTTTTTCAAATTATTGATCTGAATAATATCTATCTCCTAAGTTGGCCAAAAATAAAGGATTATCAGGACAAAGTCTATTTGCATTTAATACATCTTATAGAGCTTCGTCTTTCCTACCAATGCTCTAAAGTAAAAGGGCTATTGTAAGATGTTACATTAACCTCTGTTATTGTAGGCTAAATAGCTGTTAGAATTTAGTTCGATGGTTTTATTGTAATCTTAAAGTGCCAATTCTTTCTATTAAACTTGATTGTAGTAGATAGCTTCAAATATATTCTCTTTTACCTCTGTTATAATAATTGGCCGCTTCTCCAGGATTAACTTCTATTGCTTTATTATAATCTTGTAAAGCTTCTTCCTTTTAAGCCAATTTCATCAATAGAGGGGCTAAAAAAATATTTCAAGTTTATAAACCTCTACTAGAATAACCTCCAGATTCGTTTGGAATTATTTCTATCACCTTAGTAAAATCATTTAAAGCTTCTTAGTGATTTTTCATTAGATCGTAGGCGTCCCCTTAATATTTTGTAAAGTATGATACCTCTTTTCAAGAGTGCACTTGTACAAGTTGGATTTATAATCAAAGCCTTATTGTATTCTGCTATTGCATCCTATGGCTTATTCAATTCTTTGAATATTAAACCTAGAATAAGCAAATCAAAATTACCCTTAACAATATAAGGAAGTTCATTTTTTGGATTTATTTCAATCGATTTATTGCAATCAGCAATAGCAAGCTCGATTTTATCGATGGATCTATAAAGCAATGCTACTTTAGGAATTGATGATACCTCTCTAATAATATGAAATAAATGAATTTGGAGCAATTTCAATTGCTTTATTATAATCTTATAAGGCCTTCTCATGCTCCTTGGCTGGATCTTGTAAAATGTTGCCTAAAAGGATCAAAAATAGTTAAATACCTCGACTGACATAATAATCAGCTTAATTTGGATTGATATTAATAGCTTCCGTGTAATCTTAGATTGCCTAAGAAATTTATTGTTTTTATTTATGTAAATTTCCTAAAAATATAAACTGTATCCCTTACCTCTCAAAATCAGAATATGACTTTATTTTGGATTGATTTGTAAAGATTTGGTGAAGTCATCTATAGCTCTATCCTTCTAATTCATATCTGATAGCAAGGAAGCTCTTGAAGAATATGAAACCGCACTTTTAGGATTTAATAAAATCGCTTTATCAAAATCGGCAAGTGCTTTCTCTTTTTCATTCAATTTATTCCATAAAATAGCTTTATTAGTTGTGTAAAAATATGATACCTCTATTATGATAAGCCAAATAATTATTTTGATCTAATTCTGCAGCTTTATTGTAAGAGTCAAGAGCCTATTAGTTTTAATCCAAAGATTTCAGTAAATTGCCTAAATAAGAAATACTCCGATTAAATACCTAAGTTAACATGAGCATCATAACATCGTGGATTTATTTCAATAGCCTTGTTATAATCATTTAATGCCTTATCTTTTTCGTTCATATTATAATATAAGATCCCTAATATAGAATAATATTCAACCTCTTTCAACAAGAGTATATGTGATTTTTGGGTCAAGTTCAACTGCTACATTCAAATCTTGAAGTGCTAAATCATTCTTTTATTATTTTTAATAAATTTTTGCTTTAGAGATATGATTACATTTATACCCCGATTATAATAAACGATCACAATTTTTGGATCTATTTAAATTATCTTATTAAAATCTTGAAGGGCTAATTCATCTTAGTTTAGTTCTTTGTACAAATTTCCTTAAATTATTAATGAAATTACCTCGATGATGATATGCATTTAGATGGTTATGATTAATCTCTAAGATTCTATGAAAATCTTAAAATGCTCTTTCCGTTTAGTTCAATTACTTGAAAAGCAATGCTACATAAATTAAAAGGATTTGAAACCTCTATTCAATAACGCAACTTCATTATTTGGGTTGATTTCAATAGCTTTTGAATAATCATTCACAGCCATATCAAGTTGATTAGTCAATTTATTAAGATCGCCTAATTCATTAGAATATGATTTATCTACCTCTTTTGAGATACAAATTCGCATCTTATGGATTTAATTAGATAGCCTAATTCAAAAGGGTAATGGCAAGTTCATTCTATTATAATTCTTCCAAGAAAAGGGCTTCCATAACGAATTTTGATACCTTTTTTATAATAGACATTCGAATTTTTTGGTTCAATCTCCAAAATTTTATCATAATCTTTCGTTGCTAAATCATTCTAGCCTAACTGTTTATACAAAGTAGCTTTTCAATATATTACTAATTTACCTCGTCTAACGTAATTCTCGGTATCGTTAGGATTAATTTCAATCGTTTTCGTATAATCTTAAAGAGCTAATTCATTCTATCCGAGCTATTTTAGTAAATTACCTTTTATTAAAACCAATTTCTTACCTCTGAATTAGTAAATTTTTTCATCTTTTGGATTCAATTCTAAGATTTTAGTGTAGTCACTTAAGGCTTTATCATTTTAATCAATTTCTTTATAAAGGATGGCTAAGAATAGGAATTCAAATGACCTCTGTTTTTGTAGGCTTTTGCAAATTTAGGGTTAACCGAAATAGCTTAATTGTACTCTTCAAGGGCCTTTTCTTTTTCATTCAAAACCTTAAAAAGCAATCCTTAGAAGTAAAACCATTTATAAACCTTTATTCAAATAATAATTAGCAACTTTTGGATTTAACTTAATGGCCATATTATAATCTGAAAGTGCCTCTTCGTATTTCTCCAATTATTTCAGAAGTATTCCTTCCATAACGAAACAAAAAACCTCTGCACTCATAAGTTTAAGCTTTTTTCGGATCAAGTTCAATTGTTTTGTTGTAATCTACCAATGCTTCTTCTTTCTTATTCATATCTGTTAATAGTTCTGCCCTTTCAAAATAGGCATCGCTGGAAGTTGGCCTTATCTCAATTGCTTTATTGAATTCTAACAAAGCATCCTCCTCCTTTTTTAGAGCACGGAGAATCAAACCTAATCATTCGTGATTTCCCTATTACCGCTTTAATAGTGTGCAGGATAATTCATTTAATCTAACTCTATGGTTTTCTAAAATACAGCAAGAGCTTCTTATTAACTTCCTGATTCCTTCATAATTATGCCTACGATGGCTTAAAATATTCATACCCTTAAAGTTAATAGTTTTAGTTGACTAAGGATCAAGTTGATAATACATTTCAGCATCATTGAGAGCCAAATTGTAAGCTTTATTCTTCCTGAAGATAAGAGCTAAACTCACATGGCAAAATACCTCTGTTATAATATGCTTCCTTCAGTTGAGGATTCAGTTAGATAGCTTTATTTACTTCTTCTAATGCTTATTTCGTATCTCCTTTTTTTACTAAGATCTCAGCTAATAAAAGTATTGGTTTTTTTTACCTTTTAAATTTAAGGCTTCTGAATAGTTGGAATTTATTTTGAGGGCCTCATTAACTTCATTAAGAGCATCATCCAACACTTGATTTTAATGTAAGGTCTGGACATAAAATGTTTAACTACTTAAGATTTTTCAAAATGATCTTTGGCTTTATTCGACAATTCTTCTTGAGTTTCCTAATTTTATAGATTGTTGTCTTAATTCATAATTTTATTTTTCAATATAACATTTTCGTAATTCCATATATAAAAAGTCCATATTCTAAATATTCTGGTGAATTAGTGTTTTATAATACAATATTACAATATGGATTTTATTGGAATATCAAAAATTCTGCATAAAACAAATCCTTTACAAAAATTGGAAAATTTTGAGAATATCTAGACATGGAAAATCATAAATTGAAATGTTGAAAATGTTCCAAGATAACTCCTTTTACATATATCATTAATCTCGCTATTACACGATTCTCCAATATGAATAATAATAATATATAATTATTTGAAATTCATCTCGCACTATAACCATTGCTATGGATTAAGGGTGTAAAATAAATTTATTTTTTTATAATAATTTCTTTGAAACGATTTTATAACAATAAAGTATGATATTAAGTCCTAAACAAATACTAACATTATTTTGAGAAATCATTAAAAGTAAGGTGCATTTTCTGTTGTCGACTTTGATTTAATATAAAAGTTTGAATAATAAATTGTATTTCTTTTGAAAGAGAAGATAGCAAAAAGGTTTTTCGAATTTATTTATTCCTTCCTTTAAGGATGGTAGTTTAATTAAAGAGATTAGGCATTTGAGTAATGAGAATTACTATGTGGGTGATTTTAGAACTTTAAAGAATATAAAAACGTTAAAAATCTTTTCAATATAGAATTATCAAATAACCCTCATAATCTATATCCAAAAACTGAAAATGGATTTCTAAATTATTCAAACTTAGAAACAAAAATTTTAATCGAAATGAATAAATATTTAATATAGGTATTAAAAGTGATTCTACAAAACTGTATTATATATAGTTACAATTTTTTGGATAGTAATCTTTATTATATTTAATCATAAGACATTAGACATAATGCTTTAATTTAGTTTTATCAATAAAAATATTTACACTTTGTTTATTATAACATTAAGAATAAGAATAAGAATAAGAATGTAGAAACTAAAAATACAATTTGAATTTTACAAAGTTATGTGGTATCTACCAAATAGGTATATTTTAATATTTAAAAATGAATATTATAATAGATAAATGGCACATACAAAAATTGATCATATCATTTTCAGATATTGTATTGCACAATGTCATCATCTATCTACTCTGGTTTTGACAGAATATCTGGGCTACTCTATTGGTGGACTCTGGTCTTGAGCACATTTTGTCTTCTGTTCCACAAAGCACCAGAGATGATTAATGAAATTAACACTACACCTCCCACTGCGCAAATGACTGAAATCAATAAAATATTATCGTTTGAATTGTCTTGAGGCTATTTGAGACCTTTTTTGTTTTGGTTTTGGATCGCATCTTCATCGTTTGAATCATCATTCGAATTGCCAACATAATCATTTTGTTGGAGGATATCATCATTGAGGGTAGGATCTACGTAATCTTCGTCTCCTTGGTTGACAGGTTCATTTCCATAATAGGGATCATTGGAGCCAGATGATGAACCAGAGTTGTTAGATGAAGGATCAGGTTGTTCGGTTGAAGTGAAATTAAGAGAGGTGATGGTTTGTATTTCAGCAGTGTTGCTGATGACGGTTCCCAATTCAACAGGATTAAAGGATTGAAGATTGGCAGCTATTTGTTCAAGATTTGATTGAGAATTTTGTGCTTCAACAGTGCCAATGTCTGCATTGTCAATAATGGCCCATTGAACGTCAACAAAGTTAGATAAGAATCTTCTGTTCTTTGACTTGTAGGTTCCGACAATGAAGTAATTGTATGGATCACCTCCAAGAAGGGCAAATGCATATTATAAGAATTTGTCTCCGAAGAATTCCTCACTAGTTATTTCCAATCTAGTTGAAATCATCAAAGTGTTTTTGAGTGAAAGAGATACTTTGCAACCAGCAGTCACAACAAAGTGAATGGTACGATTTTCATAGAAATAGTTATTAGAACCACAAGCATCAGTATACTCCAAAAGATTCATGTGTTGATTGATCTAAAATTATGAATATTATAAAATACCCTTGTTAATCCAGGTTGAACTAATTTTCCATCGGCGCTTACTTAGACAATGTTTGGAACATCGAATTGTAATTCAATGATCACCCACTCATTATTTGGTCCTGCAATGGTTCTCTTACTCAACCAATAGTCTGAATTGGTTGGATTCTCGCCCTTATTGGTCATGTTGATGGTGGTATTGATTTGAATAAGCCCAACGAATTTAGACTCTCTTGAGTTCTGAGGTTCAGGTCCATTCCAATTCCATTCGGCGAAGGCATTCAAAACGTTCTTGAATCCGGATCCAATCAAAGTAGTTGGTGAATAGAGCCTTAGATTTTGATCTGAGGCTGTACTTAGGAAGTTCAAGACTCCAATATTGAATAGGGGACACCAATATCCATTCCACAATTCTTGTCTGCTGCAGTAGGTTGCACTTGGACCGAAATATGAGTTATTACCAATGGCCTGACCCTTTTCGCCAAAGAAGTTACCAGTCTGATCTTCAACTAAGAAGTTCACCTAACCGATGCATTCCATTTGACCGCAACCTCCATACCATCCTAATTTAGCGTAATTGGGGTTTCTCAAACTATAGAGTAATGAATTAAATTCACAATTTTAACATAGAGTGTTAGTCAAGTAATGTTGTCCAACGACATCCAAGGCGTATACGTTTTATCTAAAGACAGCATTGTTACTGCACTAGGGGAATTGCTCATAAACCAATCTGTAGCCATCGAATTAGACATTGTCAATATAGACTCTAGTATCCATTCTTTGAATTGTGTTGATGATGTCAGCATTATTGGATGATCTACTGACTGGTGGATAGGCGTTGGATGACACAGAAACCAATTAGAAGGCAACAGTGTTGGTGCATCTCAAGCCTTCGAAGACAGCTCCTATGTAACCATTGGAAACTTAAACGACATTGGCGTAATTATTGGATGATCCTGGTTTGATAACAACTCCTCTGTCAGCTTCAATAATTTAGAAGTCCTTTAATTTAAAGGTTTCAGTGTAAATGGATGCCATAACACCAACACCTGAGTTATAAGCTTGGAGTTGTTTGACCACATTGCATTTGGTGTTGGATTAGGTTATGTGGAAACATGCCTAAACTGTGTTGAAACATTGGTTTGAGAAGAAGCCTGCTTAAGATTCATCGTCACAATGAGTGGCCATGATGTGGAATCCTGTATCAGTGGAACCGATACCAACATTGTTAGAAACAAGGATGAAATTCCTGGTGATTTTGGTACCTGAAGCATATCTGAAGGAAGCCAAGACAGCCCAATTGTAAGTGCCTGTGATAGCAGAATTGATTGAAATCACTCTCTTTTATACCAAAACCAAAGTATTCTATTAGAACTTGACGTATTTGGAATTGATGAATTGAACCAAAGCCTTCTATCCATTGTAGAACACATTTTGGAGAGCATTAACATATTCTGAATCTTCCACTTTGAATAAGTAACCATCACTATCATGGAATGAACATCCAACTATATCACTAGAAGGAGCAGGATCTCCACCCACCGCACTTTAGAAATCTAAACCTGCAAATTCTTTATTCACTTATCCGACATTAATGAATTCAACTCCTTGTAATTAAACGTATCCTCTTCTCAATCTAGTCTTTTCAGTAAAGGCATAGACTAAGACTCGAGCTCCCCAGGTTTCTCCTGAGATTCTGATGTTTCTAGTTAAGTGTAAAACTGTTGCTCTGGTGTCTACGAGTGTACCAGCAGACACTCCATTGTGATTGTATTTGAGGGAAACACTAAAGATGACAGTGGTTCCAGCAATCTAAGTGATTTGGACTTTTTCAGCTTCATCTGGATTGGCACCAGTGGGTGAAATGACAATCCAATCACCAATTTACCAATCAGTAGTGTCTGTCACACTAATTGAAGTAGATCCAGCAGATGCAGTTGCTGTTAATCTGGCAACCTTGCTTTAAGGTACTTTACCATACAATTCTAATCCTCCAGTCACAGCCAAGACATTGTTTCCTGCCTCGATGTTATTATCAATTAAAAGTTCATAGTCACCTGAAGTACCAGTGAGGATGATGTTGATGATGCCAGTGAATGCTTGGGAAGCACTTCCTGCAACCAATCTACCATTTCTTACAAAGATCTTTCTGGCTCTTAAGGTAGTAACTGGTCTTCCATTGTCAAACCACAATTCTCCTAGAATCAAAATGGTATCGAATTCTGGGAGTTCGATATCAATGATGATGATGTATTCGTAAGAGATTGTGACGTTTTCTCCTGCCACTGGTAGTTTGCCATTTGGCCAAATTGATACGTCTGACCACTTCTTTTATATCTTCACTACCACATCATCAGTGTAGGCAGGACAAGTCTCTCTGCAGAAGATTCCGTATAAAGCAAGAGTATCTTATTGTACTCGTTATTTGCCTGAGACACAAATGTAGAAGAAGGATGTGCCTCTATCGTTGTACCAGTCTCCGTTGTTGCAAGTGTTTGGATTTGGAATTTCTGGAACTTAACTGTAATTTGAAAGGAATTTGTGATTTCTGTTTCTGTAGACATCGAAGGTCTCTCTCTAAACAGTGTAGTTGAATCTGAATACAAGACCTGGTTCTTGAGAACTCATGTATTACGATGCCATGATGGATAGACTGAGCCAATTGTTGTACCAATTCACATTGTATGTGTATCCTAAGGCGAATTGAGATGCATAACTGTAGGCAATATCTCCACTCCAGATTCCAACGTATTATTCATATTGATATTTAGTCAATTCGAGTGGCAATGGGGCATTCAAAGAGGGAACTCTATAGATCCTCAAAGCTTGATTGACATGGGCATCGTAAGGAGTAGGGTAATTCAATACCACGTCTCTTAATTTGGTTTGTTGTGAGTTGCAAATCAAAGAATTATCCCATTAGGCATTATCTTAATGAGTGCATCCATTCAAACCATCCAAATGCAATTTATATGCCACGATCTAAGCTCCAGTGGGTATGTTGGTGAGAGTACCATCTAGATCCCAAAAGATCTCTCTTCTGAAATTGTTCCAATGAATGATTCTGGCACTAGCAGAATTGAGGATCTTAATTCCTTTGAAGTGTGTATTCTTTCCTCCTGTCACCCACACCAAGTAACTACTACAAGCTGAACATGACTCAATCAAGGTCGATGTACTTGGGAAGTTGGCAAATCTGATTGTATCAGCCAAGAATCCGTTGGTTCTGGGCACAATCAAACCAGTACTAGTTTGTGAACCAACAATAACAAAGTTCCTAATGGTTGTACCTTCAGCGGAATAGTTGGCTTTGTGTTACTGATAACCAGCAACCTTCGAACTTGCAATCAACACATTCTCAATCACAACATTACCCAAATTATCAGCCAACACACCAACTTAAGCATTAGCCCAGGTGGTGAATCCGGACAATTTAGTTTGAACACTTGGATTGGCACTAAATGGATCATCTAATGCATCATTTCTATGAGTAACACAAGGGGCCACTTTTGGAATCAGAGTTCCGATTCTTAAACCAACTCTACCAGTTGAATGGGCAGCATTGTTAGTGAAGTTCAACAATGGAACACCATTTGGACACACATCACTTGTAGAGGCAACACCTGAAGGATTTGATTTGAATGCCAAGTAGAATCCATACCATTCTGCTCCACCTACTCTATTATTGAAGAAGGTATTCTTGGGGTTGGTAATCCAGAAGGCTGCTGCTGTTGCATCTGATTGATACAATTACCAAGAGGACTTGACGACAGCCACTAGATTGTGTTCGAAGGTGTTGAACATTTCATTACCATTTTGATTGTAGATGGCATGACCAACGATGCTGTAACAAATGTTGTCAGACACTTCCAAATGTGATACACTTTGTAATCCAATGCAACGAGCATTTGAATTGTGAATTGAATTGCTTCTGATGTATGAATTGGACACCACTCCATTGTTATTGAAATTGATGGGGAATCTATTCAAATATCTTTATTGACCACCATTCACTATTTCGACATTCTCAATTCTCACTTCAGTACCATCATCTTGTGTTCCTTAGATGTAAATGTGAACTCCATGGTAATTTACTAAATCGCCTTAGATTCTAATGCTTCTAGTCAAACATCCCACTTCCACTTTTCTTGGGAACTCAACTCCATCAAAGTACTCTGATACTGTTTCATGAACATAATTCAAAGTCTAATTCAAAGTCAAGGTTCTTTTATCAACAGAAATAGCAACGATCTTTCGAACTTCAGCCTCAGTTTAAGCTTAATTACTGGATGTAATGATGATTTCATCTCCAACCAACCAATTGACTGGCTCATCTACAGTTAAGGTGCCATCATTTGTAGTAGTTTATGACAAGAGAGTCCATGATGGAGTTCTATCTCTACCATGAATATCGATTTGACATTCGTTGCAACCAATCATTTTGTTACCCATATTTGGATATTAGACTCCTCTCTCCTCTCCTCTTATGGTAATCTCAACTTTATGTTAGTGTGGGACTTCCTAAGTACCAATTTGGAATGTTCCTCTATTAATAACAACGTATTGTGCATCCAAAGAAGTATCAGCATCATCTGCAAATACCAAATTACCCTCTACCAAAACTTGCACCAATTTTGGAGTATGTACATCGACAATTAAGGTGGCACCTTAATATACCATCACTGAATCTCCATCTGATGGGAATACGTATCCTCCCCAAGTCTTGATGTCTGACCATCTCTATCCATAGATGACTTGAGCATTGTTTACTGCCTCATCTCCATCAACTACAACTTTGAATTTGTTGGTCACACTGGCAGTTGTCACATCCTTCAATCCACTCAAACATTTGATTTCAGTGGCAGTCACAGATTGAATTTGGCATTCGATGTCATCAATAAACACTGAGGTTGATCCTGAGACGAATCCTGTACCAGTGATGGTAATGACAGTCTAAGTGTGAGGGGGAATGTCCTTGGGCAATACAGTGCTGATGACAGGAGTGGCAGATGGATCGTAGGTGACACTAGAGTTGATTACTCCCATAGATTCATCGTCAACAAATACTTCAGTATCACAAGAAGAACTGGTCTCGTTGTCTGAATCATTTTCAAGCCATCCTCTGAAATCTATGTCAGCAATCTAACATCTGGATCCGCTTGTTCCTCTGGGATCTATGAATTTAATGGCTCTGATGTTATCCAAATCAGCCTCCTTATTGTGATGTTCGGGTTCATCATCTTTGTCTTTGCCACCGTGAGAGTTCTTTTCTTTTGAATCGTCGCATTTTGTGGGTCTTTGAACATTCCATCCTTTGTGGACATCGTCATCAATGGTGAACCAATCTTTGAAGGTTACACCATCAGTGGAATATTGGAATTTGGCTCCTTTCAAATAAGAGGCACCAACATCGATTCTAGGTAAGAAACTAAGGTGGTCCAATTTCATTTTCCTGTTCTTTCCAAAATCAATTTACACCCAACAATTTGTAGCTGAATTTGAAACATGATAAGTAGTTTCGGATTAATCAAAGAATTTCTTGACTACACTCTTGTCTGTGACATCTGAAGTCACTTAGAACTCCTCATGATCAAGTTTGTAATTCTTGGATTTCAATCCCTTCTACACCTTCTTAGCCCAAGCTGGGTTGAAATCTGGTACTCTGCATAAAATGCTATGATAATTCACATTCAACAAGTCGCATTTCTTTCCACAAACCTTGACATTGTGACTCTCATGGAAACCATGACCATGAATCTCCAAATGTTTTCCTCCTTTGCATGATGCCTTGGGTAATGATCCACTCAAAACTGGATTTTAGAAGATGATCTTCTGGTATTACCATGTTGTCCACAAAGCTACTTTGTCATCGCATTAAACAACCACATCAAATTATCCCAAAGGCACATTGGCGAAGGAAACTTGAATCAATGTGGCATTACTAGATACAATGGTACCTACGATATCATCAAGTCCCTCTTTCTCCAAATGGACATCCAAAGTTGTAGCACCCAAATTAGTACCAACTATATTGAAAGTCAAGGTCTCAGTTGATGCATTGTAAGTATAAGCTGACTTTCCAGACACATAAACAATTCCAGCATTATTATTGATCTAAGTGATAGCTGGTTGACCAACATTGGTAACCTACAGATTGGTTGGGAATTAGCAAGATGATTTTGTTTACAAGTTCTTTCTAACGTCACGATAGAGTATTTTCACACCGTATCCAGCATTGGCTGTGATTCTTGGAGTTCTGCACTTCAATTTTCTATGTCCAGTCTTCTTCACTCTCAAACACTTCCATGTTCCAATGTACACTTCAATGTCATTGTCATCTCCAAATCCACTACCACTAATTTCGATATCCTATCCACCTTGTACAACTGTGGTTGTTGAAATTGATGTAATTTGCAATTCAACATTAGTAATCCACATTCCAGTGGCATATCCAGTGGATGTCTGGATTCTTGTCTTGTACTCACCTTAAGGTAAATCAGGAACTGTATAGATCAATTAGCCAGTCTCTGAAATTGTTCCAGTTACTGAGTATTTCTCATTGAACACTACAGTGACTGATTATGAAGTTGTGGTTATGCATTGTATGTTTTCGACTTGATCAACTGTGTAATTCTTAACCTTATCAAAGATGTAATCGTTCCAGAAGGACAAGTCTCTTCTTGGACTGCTCTCATAAGTTTAGTAGTGACTAATTCCAGTAGAAGACATGGTTCTTTTTGGTTCTGGATGTTCTCTCTTTTGAACAATATACTTTTAATAATCTGGTAATCCGAGTTGATCTTCAGATAATAATCTTGCACCTGCACTTGCAACTGAGTCAGATGGAGCACCACAGGATAGAGTCATGGTGGAATCATAAGTGAACTCGCAAGATCCTTGGCAGACTGAATCAAACAGAATTCTGGTTGTAACTATGACCCTTTGGGGTGTTGTGTATCTGAAATGCTTTGGTGGAGTGACACAGTACAATTCTGTTGAAGTGGAAGCATCTTCATCTAAATCACAAATCCAATTGATTTCATCACCAATAAATACGATGGTCTCTTGAGGCACAAAATTGAATCCATTAATTTTGATTCTAGTTCCTCCTGCTTCACTTCCTGTAGCATTGTCAATACTGGTTATCACTGTGTTGTATTGGAATTTGTTGGCATCTCCAGCAGCTGTTGCTTCTCCTACTCCAGCTCTGTTCACAATGAATCTATATTCTCCTGGGAGACCTCCTCTCAAGTAAACAACTATTTGGTCATCTTTTACACTAACCACTGGGCATTAATATGTTTTATCTGCATTCACCAATTCTACTGTGATATCAGATGTGACTAATCCAAATCCAGTACCAATGATAGTGTTGAATCCCTTATAAATGGGAGTTAATATGGTCTCTTGCACTCTTGTGATCGTAATGTGAATTGTATGATCATAGGTGAAATCAGCATTTTGAGCTTGTCCATCCTTGAAATGCAAAACAATGATTGAGTCAGGCATTGACTCTACGTATGTTGGAGTCTTAATTACGACTTAGTTACTTGAGGTAGATTTGATGACAGTCTAAACTCCTCCAAGATAAACGCTTAAATCTTCGGTAATTTCTTTAGGGAATCCCTTGCCAAATAGGGTAACGACAGTGCCACCATCTTCTGATCCACTTGTTGGATTGATGTGGGTGATTATCAATGGGGCTTAGTAGGGAAGTACACTAGGGTCGATATCTGCATTTCCATATTCCTCATAGTGGAAGACTGGGAAATACTTTCCATATTCAAATTCTGTTCCATCGACAGTGCAAGTGAAATCGTATTCATAATCATCAGTTTAAACCATTACAATGTCATAGCAATCATAATCTCCGAAACTAATTGTGGAGAGGGTGTCATCCAAACTGTTTCCTAATGTAGTACTACCAACTGTTGATATGTGGAGACTAAGAGTAGTAGCTTCATCATAAGTGAAATCAGTCATGGTCAGTTTCAAATCAACTGGAGCATCCAAATTGCAAGCACCTTCTTGAGCACAAGCACTTAATAAGCCATCTAAAGTGATGGAAACGGTTGGTGTTGCTGAATAAGTAAACAATAATTCATTTGGAATAGGTTCATAGAGAATGTTTGAACTTGCTTCTTATAGAGTTGTTATGGTGACCTTGACTTCTCCATTTCCAGATATCAAGTTGTTGGTGGCAACTTTAAAGTTACTTAATTCTTGGACTCCCTTTATTTAGACTTTCCAGATGTTTCCATCCTATGGAGTTCCTTCATTCCAAACTATGGGTCTGTATCCAGTGGTTGCTTCAATTGCATCAGCTAAAGCAGAGGCACTCAAATCAAATGGTAAATCAACTGAATTGCTCACCTTCAAGTATTGTTCAATGCTGTCATAATCAACATAACTTAATTGGAATGTACCTTCTATTGGAGTAGAGGGAGTTACCAAAATGGCTGAGGCCTTACCAATAGCACTGTTAGCATTAGCAGTGATGTTGAATACAAATGATGGTTTGACTTACACTTTTCTGTATCTTTAGAATGTGATAACATATCTGAAACCAGCAAATGTGGTGGCTGTTTAGTCCAGTAATTCTTCACCAGCAGAATCCACTTTGGTGCTGGCAACTGTCACACTGTAAACTCCAATAGCATTAATGGCTGATGCAACTTGTTCAGCAGTGGCAAGAGTTGAAAGCCATCCTGTACTGTAAGAGAATGCTGGATTTGCAGTTGTACTTGCGAAGACCAACTGATATTGTCCTGAGAGTTTAGTGTCTGCCAAAGAGTTAAACACCTTGTATTCGACTTCCTCCTTGATTGGATTGTATGAGGTTGAAATACTGTAAAGAGCACCTACTGAGTATTCAGTGAATGTTTCGTCCTCGATTTCTACTGATACAGTGACATATCCTGGACCAGCACCATTGGTATGATTGATTTGTAGTTGATAGTATTGGCCCTCTTCAAGAGTGATGTAATCTGATATAGAATTCACTGGGGTGCTAGAAAATTCACTTTGCCAGTAGTTTCTATATCCTGATAGATTGTTTTCGGCAATCAATTCTAATTTCGAATTATCGATTGATGATGGATTTTTATTCAACTCAACAGTGGCTCTGTCGTCTGAGGCTACGTAGAATCTATAGGATCCTGTCTTTGGAGCCTTGAAGAATCCTTTGAACTATTCGTTGTAGTAACTTCCATAAACATTTTGGACATCTGGTTCACCAATAAAGTCATTCTGATAAACAGTGTTTCCCCACCATCTCTTATATCTAAGACCGCTTCCATCTGCATAGGCTTCCTAACCGTGGATGGTGATGTTGAAGAATTTAACTGTGATGGTTGATCCGTCATTTCCAACAACTGCTGTGTTTTTCAATTGGAGTTATCCTCCGACATAGACTCTGACTTAACAGGTACCATATCCGAATCCAAGACCATATATACTCAACATACCTCCTTTCTTGGACAACACCTTGGTGCTCAAACCTGTAATGACTGGGAGGATGATTGATTGATAAGTGTCTGTGGTTGTGGTATATTATTATGATACTGACACACTATTTTGTTGATTACCATTGACTGTAGTTATGTAGATTGGGTAGATGCCAGCTATGCCATCAGTGGGTACTTAACATTTAATAATGTCATCATTGGCATCAATGTCTGATTAAGAAGATTAGCTTCTATCACAAATTTAATTGTCAAATTAAATCTATAATTGTGCACTTGACAAAGAGCTAACCAAGAATTTACCTCTGAAAAAGGTCCATTGACTGGGGTAGTTAACTCTTGGACTTACAAAATAAAGTTGGCTTGTCAAAGATTTCAAATAAGTAAAGTAACAATAGACGCCTGCAGTGCATGTAGAATCTGCAGATCCTGTCACTTTGATTACGATTGGGAGTGATCCAAGACTATGGTCGTCTGGCTTGACTTGAGAGGTAACACAAATGATTGACAACCCTGAAACACCATTTTCAGGCACTATGCAAGGGTATGTTCCTACAAACACTGCATTTTTAGAGACAGTAGTACTCAATCCAGATGCCTAATAGTAGTTTAAAAATAAATTACTTGGATGTATAAGGTTGTTCCTCCAGCCAACGAACCTTGAGGGATGGCAGCTGATGTGGGACGGCAAGATGCGCTTGTAATGATCACAGGAACTACGGTTTTAGGTTTAGTTGTAGTCTTGGTTTAGGCTTGAACTAATAAATATGTATTTGGTAATTCTTACTCTCTGCCACGAAATAAATGAAGAATAATGCTAAAGAAAGATATTTTTACATGTAAAATAAATTAATTATTGATTATATGGTGTTGATCAATCCCTTAAATACTCAACGAATCATATTTTTTATAAATTTAGATTCGTTTTTTTCTAGATTAGTCTCAATCAAATGAATCCATATCAGTAATTAATAATTAATGTAATTGGTATTCCTCCTGCGAATATTTGCACTTCCTCCAAACTTAGTAGGATTCTCATTACTGAATTGATTTTTCAAGGTTTTATCATAATCCAAATTAATTCGAGTGATCAATTTTCAACGTTTTTACATTTATATATATATCAAATATTCATGATTTATCTAACCTCTTCAAGGGTCTATCCTTGTCGTGACTTTTCTTCTTTTTGGGTACTTGTCTACTTTCTGTTTTGTTATTTGGATTTCTTCTTTCCTCTGAATGTTCCTTGTGATTGTATTCCTCATGCTCCCCATCGCCTGCTTTCCCCACTGATTTCATTTTTTCCTAATTTGGCGCCTACTTTTTTGAGTCGTGGGCAGTGCTAGTCAAGTTAGTCTTGGGAGCATAAACTGGTAGAGTGTTGATTTTATCTTCAATATGGAAATTCTTGATCTAAGTTTTGATGTCCTGAATGTGACCGTAGTCCTTCTCCACATCTTATAAATATATTTTAATATATTCAGCCACTTGCTGAGTCGGAGGAAAAATATCTTAAACTCTTTTCAAAAATATCAAGGCATTCCGAACCTAACCCATAACCATTACTACATACCTGAGTCTCATTATTTTTCAAAATTCGTATGAACTGGGCCATCTTGAAAAAAATGTTTTAAATTATATACTGTTTCTCCCTGTCGTAACCATCGATTGAGGTGTCAAAGTAGTTTCTCAAGTCGTTCTTGAACTTAGTCTCGTCATTCCAATTCGCATACGGTATGATCAGTTACTACATAAATATGCTCAGATTCGAGGCCTCCTCTTCAGTTGCACACTGCAAATATGTAAACGTGAAATAGATGATCTCCTTGGGTACATAGAAGGTGTAAGTGTATCTAGGTTTCCCAATCTTCAACATTTTTTGTACAAACTTCGCACAATATATTGCTTCCGCAGGATCTATCAGAATCCTCGGTAACAAACAAACTTATGATAGACATTAAGCAAATTTGATATGATAATTCTCCTTCGCTTGATCAGCCTCCTTGAAACTAAACACATGTTTCTTGTCTCTCAAACACTTGTCGAATTACTCCTGTCGTTTTTTGTTGTTGTCCAACTCATTCTGCAATTTATCAAATGCTTTTTAATGCTGTTTGCTCTGCCTGTCCTTCGTATCCGGATTCTTGTTGATGTTCTCCTGCAGCCACTTCAACTATTAGTCATAAATCGCCTATGGCACATAAATATTATCCAAACTCAACAGCCAAAATATCGCAAACAACTCGGGATTTATAATCGTCCACAAGATGTCCTTCACATAAGTATGACATATCAATGGCAATTGCTGAACCTATTGATTGTTTATGTCCGGATTGATGCACATCACCTTAGGATCAATCTTATCGTAGATGTTCTTGATGTTGTCCACCTCCTCCTGAAACTCCTCCTCACTCATATTATACAAACTTTTGTAACTGTATCTCACAATATGGAATGCAATCTCAAAAGGCAATTTGAAATCGATCACCATCCTCTCTAGTGGATTCTCAGGGAATAGCTAGGCATAATGAGTTGGCTTGTCAGTTTAAAACAACAAGCATTTGGTGAGTTGATTGATGCTGCAAGTGAAGTTATCATACAATGCAACCAAAGGTTTCAAATTTTGATTATGATAATTCAAAATGAATCTCGATCTCTATTAACACAAAACCACCAGCATCAAAAATGCCAGCGAAACTACCTCTTCCTGATTATTTTGATTCAGGATTCTCTGTGAATTTATGGTTTACGACCAAAAGAACTGTTCCAAAGCACTAGAACTTTTTCTAGACCTCCTAAACTCGTTAGTTTACGAAGTAGTTTCAAGCTAAATGTACCTTCCTCCTGCCAAAGCTTATATTTATTAAGGTGTCAGATCCTCAATGTGGACTATTCCTGTCATCTTTTCAATCAATTCCCTCAATATGAGAATTTCTGGTTTTATGATGGATTCGTTCTTACTTATTGAGGGATTGCTTTGATCAGTAGAAAATACATCAATCAAATAAGCAAACAACCCTTGCATATCAATAGTATAATATTTTCTTAGTACACTTGCTATGAATTATGCAATATTCTTAAACCAATATCTGCATTCTATGTCTTTGTCTCGAACTTTGGATTCATCATTGAAATCACAAAGCCATTGTATCATTATAAACTACAATATGTCCAAAGATAAAGGAGTTGCCAACCCTAAAGTGTGAACAATCACTGAATTATTATCTGGTATTTCTAATCTGTTTCTCCTTAAAACATTCATTACGATCATTGGTTGGTTGTGAGATAGTTTAGCGAACTTCACCATCATTTTATCCTTGTTATCTTTATCAATCTTATTAAAAAAGCTTCTAATGTGTTCTTTAGTAAGTTGAGCAGCTCTGATTGTCTGGTTGATGGTAGAAAATTAATGGATGTCTTTCCATTTTGAATAACAATCAAATCTCTTACGAAAGTCCAATTGTCCCAAGTATTTCCATAGTTCTATTACAATAGGTAAACATTCTCCACTTTGGACAGCTGGAATCAAGTGATCAAGAATCAGAGGTTGGACATCAGGATTTTAGGATGATATTAACACTTTAGACAGCTTGTGAAATACTAAAGGATACTCACCAATATATGGGGAAAATATTGATAAGATCTCATTCAATATGGATATTGCATCTTCGTCAATAACTTCTAGCTGTTTTATTTAGAAGGCTGTAGTACAATCTGGATCATATATAAACTAGGTTGAGTAATTAGTATAATTACTTTCTTTTGTTCTCTAGATCTACTCTTGAATAGAGTTTTGTTATATAATTACTCATGTAATGGATCGATCATCCAATCAATCAAATCTGCCAGAGTTCTTTTGATTGGTAGGAATATTGTAAAGTCTACTATTCCTTCAAAAGATTTATAGAGCTCCTGAAATATATTGAAAGCATTGATATGGATTAATCCTTGCATCAACCACAATTTTTAATTGTCTAATTTAAATATAAATTAAAAATACATAGTTATTGTCCAAATAAGTCTTTCTTCAATTTTTCTGATTGGTCATTGTTGTTTCTTGAATCTCTCAATTCCTCAACTTACATGACTTAATCAAACGATTTGTAAAATTTATAACTGTCTTCTGCTAGATCTTCAAAAATCTTAGAGAAATCTTGGTCATTTGGTTACAAGTATTTCCAAATGTTTCCAAGTTCAAATAGTTTGTACTTCAAGGCAGTTGCTGTGATGATGATCAATTTGTGATCTGGAATTTTCTAATCAGTTTGCATAACTTAAGCTGAATTAGCCATTTTAGTCATCAATATGCTTATGTTGTTATTGTTGGAGAGGGTTTAAACGATTGACTCGAATCGTTTACCTAAGAATTGGCAAACGGAGATGCATTTGAATTATTTAAGAATTTTCACATAGGATAAACTGTAGGGGTATTCAGTCCAACTTTGAATTATGATGTCAACCACTCTGTCAGGGTCTAGATCAAAATATCCAATCAGATGTATTATGTTTTCGATTCTTTATTTAATTTCCTCGTCGTATATATGAGTGTGTTTTGCTGCATCCAAAATTTCAACCATCAATTTGCTATATCCTTCATTTTCATCCTTCATTGACCAAAACTTATTTTGACAAAAATTGATATCTGTGTTTATTTTCCTCTTTCTTTGTGAAAAAGTATCTTATTAAACAAATCCACATTCCCACAATACTTCTTCATCGAAGTTGTCAAAGAAAACCTACTTTTAAGTTTAAGTCAATCTTTCCGCCAAACTTTGCATTAGCTATATTAAAAGTTTTCTTGAATCAGACGATTATTAAATAACCATTGTACACAAATAGAGATTTTCTAAAAGAATAGTAAAAGAGGCTTCATTTTACTAATCAATAATTTAAATAGGATTACTTGAATATTTCTGAGGAATTGAATTACTTTGTCAAATGGAATTTTTTGCTTCAAATAAAAGTCGGACAAATATTGATAAATGAATTTATTCTTCCTTCTTGGATCGCTCACGGTGAAATAATTTATCGTTCTAAACGCATTATTCCAATGAATTACCTATCTACATCATTTATTAATTCTTAAGTGATCACTAATATATCACTCATTAATATAATTTTAATATATAAATAAATAAATTAATTTTATCATTTCAATGCTGAGGCAAGTAATACTTCTGCATCTCTAAATCTTTAGTTCATCGAAGAACAATTTAAAACAACAATTATCGCCTCCAAATTATCATTCTTGTAATATCCCGTGAAACAAGGTCCAGCATTAGGAGTAACCCCAGTCTTCACTCCCATCCAACCAGACTTCTTCAGTAACTTGTTCGTATTTTTCCATTTGTACAAAGTCGACTTGCCTCCTTTATCAGTCAGAGCATGAGTCTTAAATATTTTTGTCGTTATGATCTCGAGGAATACATCCAACTAAATGCACTTCTCTATCAATTTACTATTGTTTTTATAGAACAAAGCAAGTACCTTATATCATGAGGACACGAGACATTCTTCTCATCATTCAAACCATGGACAGAAGAATAATTAGTATTCTCCATCTTGATCGAACTGGCATGTTTGTTCATTTGATCAAGGAACGTGTGTTTGAGTAACTTCTTGTTTCTTTCAATCTGCGGCTCGATGTCGATGATTGTGCCTTTCAAGTGTCTATTATATTGATAAACCTCGGTCTTTTGCAATATCATCAAGTAGGCTATAGTGAAACTCAGAACAAGTGCTGCATCATTCCCAGAAGGCAACATAAGAGCGAATAACAATTGTTTGATTGTTAATATGCCTCCTGCATTTAGAAAGGCACTAGTTCCATCAATGCATTCAGCATGGCCTGGAATTTTTATTTTTATTTATTCAGGCTCAAATATTGTATTCTTTTAAATACGTTAATGTGGTGTAACAAGTCATGATTTTTGTGATACTGGCCATTTCCCCTTTTTGAAACTCCTGCCATCCAACCGATTTATTAAAACATTTCTCATTCTTTTGTTTCGTGAACATGACCCATCTTTTAGCACTTACTTTATGCTTAATAGAGGGAATAGCTTAATGAACTGATAAAGATACAGTTAGTTTGTTTGGGAATATTTTTTTGGCCATCAGACTAGTTGCAGTTTTTATTACTTTCTGGGGCTACCTCTAGGCTAATTGAGATTCTACTAATTTTTATCGACTATTAAAACTTACTAGATTAAGGTTCTTTCTGTTAACTCTATGCATAAACTCTCATCCTTTCCCTTATCAATTGAGCAGGCAAGTTAGGCAAAGTAGGTTAAGGATTTATTGAAATTTGTTGTTCTGAAAATTCATCAGATTGAATCGTTTGTCCATTCGCCTACTTGTACCTTTTCTCCTCCTGTGCAATCACATGCAAGGCATCCAAGTAAGTGTCCACGAATACGTACTCAGATTAGTTCTCATATCTCCTCTATATCCATAAATAAAACTGTATACTACATTAGCTTTTTTAATAGGATCATTTAGCATACACTAAGCCTCATGTACATAAAATTTTAAAATATGAGGAGATCTTTTCGGAGATGCTTTAATTTTTGCACTCTGCAATCCTCTAACCTTCAACTCAGGAAGTGGAATGTTTTGACCATCATTGAGTTGATTGCATCCACTTGTGTTGGCCATTTGAGAGTGAACGCTTTTTCGATGAAATTTTGATAAGGAAGCCGAGAATGCATCTTTAGGTTTCGCATTCATATTACAATATTAAATATTATGAAGTAAAAATTATGTTAAACACAAGATTTTCACCCTAAAGAATTTTTTATGAATAGAATGAGCTTCAACATTCTTGAAATTGTAGCCAAGTCATTTAAAAGTAATATAATTAGAGATTTTATAATCAAAATAATATTTTTACTGCTTAAATCGACAAACATAAAATTAGATGACAATTCAATAAATGATTTCAAATTTTGGAGACTTTAAGCAATTGAATCACTTCTTTTTTTTAAAGAAATAAAATTTCTATTCGATTTTTTTTGATAGATTGGATGGCAAAAATAATGCTCATTGATATATAATAACCTGAAATTTGTTGCTTTGTTTGTTAGATTAAAGTTGTAGAATTATTGAGATGCTCACAATTCAAATCATTATATTACTGTTCAAAGAATGCTAAAAGTAAGGATTGGAAACAACATAAGTCTATTTGTTCTGAAATACAATTACAATTATAACGAGAAAAACAAAGAGCAGAAAGAAGGTATAAGGGAAGAAAGATATTGAAGACCTTGCTGATTTTTAGACTGTCCTACAGGGAAAATTTTCTGTAATCTTTCGGGTTAGGGATATTGAAGCCAATTAATTTTTTGCTTTAAAGTAGATTAATAAAAGAAGGTTTACCTAAGTAAACAAGGAGAAAGATTTATTCATGGAAAAACATTGTTTAGGCAAACTTGCTGACTGCCCTTATGTTATTAATATTTTATTCAACCTTTCAGGATGCTGAAAATCTATACATGTAAATGCAGTATGTTGAAGGTGGAGAATTGTAGCCACTAGTTAAAAATTTTGGAGCTTAAGCTTTTCCTCTTTGTCTTTACTATATAACTGAATTAATCAAAGGTAATTATGAAAATGAGGATAGCCATAAATTCCATTCATAAGCTTGGGACTGTACATAGAGACATAAAAAGTGAAAACTTGCTGTTAACTTAAGAGAAATAAATAAATTTGATTGATTATTTGGTACTGCAAGAGATATGAATCATCCCACAATCGAAGGGAATGGAAATGGAAGAGAAGGTAACAAAATGGTTAAATATAATTATAGGAAAATAAATCAGGAAACATTTTGTGTGAACTCCATACTTTATGGCTCCTTAATGCATTAGAAATAAAGATTCCAATGAAAAATCAGATATATATTCCTTAGAAATCCTGTTCTATTATATAGTTTTGGTAAGTACCCCTTTGATGGAAAGAGTGAATACCTTATTTTTAAATAAGCAACTGAAGAAGAACTCAAATTTCCAGATGGATGAATTGATAATGAATAGTTTAGGAGCCTTATTAGGAGTATGATGCAAAAGGATCCATTAGACAGATCAAGTTTAGCAGAAATAATGCAGGATCAGTTGTGGGGCGAGAATTTTGATTGGAAGGCTCCACAAGGTATGATTGATATTTCTAATAAGACTATTAGACCATTTTTAATAGTTTGAATGAAATTGATAATTTACCTATAATTTAGGATTAGAATTAAATAGTGCTTTAAAGTTGAATCATTGTGTTGGTCTGAAGTAAGAGGCTGATAGGGAATTTTGAAATATGGAAAATTAATGAAAGATGAAAATTACTAAAAATGAGTTGATTATATGAAGTAAGTAGTGGAATAAGATCTGAAAGAGATGAAAGAGGATAAGGAAAAGCCTTTATATTTTGTTTGAATATATGAAAATACGATTTACAAAAAGAGAATCACTATATTCTAAATTGCTTTCTTTGATTTGAGAGGGATTTAACTTTCTAATCAAGTTGCTGAGCTTCTTATCTGATTTAGACATAATTTTTAACAAGCTTTTCGTTTTACAAATATAATTTTTCCAACAATTATAGTTATTGATCCGTGTTACCAAATTAATAAAATTTATGTCTTTAAACTCTACTGTTTTCGATGATGGAAAATAAGGATTGTCTTAGACTGTTTAATTCTTAATTATCACTCTTTTGATAACTTTCATTTTGCAGTTGTTATTGTTGAGCCTTGAATTTTGCATATCTATTTTGTGATTGTTCGTAGTTCGATTAAACTTTATCAATAATTTCTATCTTAATTTAATTTTAGGGGAGATTAGTATGCAATTTGATTTGGTTTGACAACTCCTCTTCTTCTTCGAATTATGTTGAAACGATTAATGAATTTTTGGAAACCATATTGGAAATTGATCGAGTTCGCTT
Organism: Paramecium tetraurelia; assembly: GCF_000165425.1. NCBI lineage: Eukaryota > Ciliophora > Oligohymenophorea > Peniculida > Parameciidae > Paramecium > Paramecium tetraurelia. The sequence goes on from NW_001798964.1 coordinate 287,127, forward strand.
ATACTCAATTTAAAATTACTTTTGAAGTTAACTTGGTTTATGGTTCCAATTTATTTTAACTTAATGAGCTTTTACGTTTGTTTTCTGTGATGAATCTATGATGTTTGTATTTTACACTATTGTAGGATAACTTTTTGATGAGCTCAGTTGTTTGTTAATTGAGTACTGAAACATTTTTTGCATTATTTTTTTGATTTGTGGCACTTGGAGATCTTGATTGCTTGATTGAGGGTAATTTTAGGTGTTTGTAAATTTAAGGAGATATCAAATGATTTGATTATAACGGCGACAAATTTTATCTAGTATTCCTAACTTCAACTGAACGGTCGATACATATTCGAATTCTGTTATTGTTTGAATCTTATCTCCTTTGCATTAAATATTTATTATTAAAAAAATATACTTTTTTTTCAGTCAATCACCAATAAGTGAGACCTGGCTATCTAAACAAACAATATTTAGTTATCATGAGATTGAATGAATTAATAAAAGTTATTTTAATAAAAAGGCATCACTCTATTAAAGAAACTAATTTCAGAATGTGAAATCCTATAAGAATATTTAGGATAGCCCAGAGATTAGTCATGATTATATTATTCGCTCATCATCAATTTGTCTTATAGATAGTAATTTGCCAACACTTCTGAATCTACTATTTTCTTTACACATTCATATAGGTTACTTAAACCATCTTTGAAAGGTAACTATTTGAAATATAATAGTGTAGCCATAACAACTACTAAAGAATATGTTTCATCAAAAAAAATAAAGCAGATAAGAAATTAAATTGGTAGATCTGAAGAAGTTTAATTCCTTTTCAAAAGAAACTAAAGTGCCTTAAAATCTAAAAACTATCAAGAAGGTGCCAGAAATAATTGATAACTTAACCAAATAATTATAATTATACTTTAAATTTGATTTCTCTTTTAGTTTAGAAAAAGCCTACCCGAATTTATTTATGATGCTTGCTAATCAGAACCAGATTTGATAACGAGATGAGGAAGGATAAGTATGACCCTTGCCTATTTTGGTGCAAAATGGGGTAAAGGAGTCTAATACTGATCAGATGGTTCTTACTATGAAGGCTATTGGAAAGATAATAATAAAATGGGAAGGGAAGACTTATCCACGTGGAGGGAGATGTTTATGAAGGAGATTGGAAGGATGACAATGTGCATGGCTATGTAAGTATATTACTGACTACATTATGGCAAGTTAACTACGTCAAGTGGTGGATATTATGTAGGATAATGGATTAATGACAAATAGAATGGTTAAGGCAAAGAACTATGGCAAGATGGAGCAAATTTTTAGGGAAATTATGTTGATGGAATAAAATTCGGTTAAGGGATATACACAGTTGCATATGGTTCTTAATATGTGGGAGAGTTTGCAGATAATCGCTTTTGCGAATATGGAACATAAAATGCTCAGGTGGGACTAGATATGCAGGGTAATGGAAGTAAAATAAATAAGCGGATATGGGGTAAAAATATTTAAATTTACTCCAAGGAATTTTATTAGAATGATGAATCTAAATAAGTTGGAGAATTCTTTAATGATTTAAGAGATGGATATGGCACTTTCTATTACGGCCATGGAAGAGTAATTATTTAGAATATTATTATATATTTATAAAGGGTAACGGAAAAATGGAAAATGATATGGAAATGGAACTTATATTGGAAAAAAAATATTGAAAAATAGAGCAAATGGTAAAATGGAGTATTTGATATTTGGGAGAAATAATATACAAACTCAACTGCTGGGGATAATTCTTTATTTCATTGAGTTGTTTTTTCGAATTTATATTATGCTATAAATAAATCCTGTTAAATTTGAATTTTTGGAATAAAAAGTATTTTTGAAATAAATTATTTTCAGATTTTGAATCTAATTTAGCTATTTGATAAAATAATTTATATAATTTCAATTTTAAAAATTTGAAACCTCAAATGCTGATGAGATAAGAAATATAATAGATGCTGTTTACTTTATGGACTCATGAATAAGCAACCACCTTTTACTGGATGGAGAGAGAGAAGATCAGCTTATGATCTAAAAATAATGGATGAAAAACTTACCATCCGTTATTGGGATTAAGACAATATAAGAGCTTGGGCTATAAAATCCAAGAATAATAATGGAATTCGAAGCTGATGAAGAGAGTGGGTCTCAGCATATATATCATTATTTAGAAAAATAAAAGAAAAAATTGGTTAAGTGGATTTAGTGATCGCTTTGGATGCCAGTTGTGAGAGCTATGATAGAAAATGGGTTACAACTACATTGAGAGGAATAGTTGTTGGTACAGTCACAGTTCAAGTATTAAATGAAGTGTTGATGCATTCCATTTCCTTTAGAATTTTAGATAACTTTTATATAGAATTGAAAATCTATAGACTGGAGATGTAGTTGATGATTTTCAAGTTATTATTCCTGGAGAACAATATTTAGAGGGCTAAAAAACTGCAGAAGTCTTTAAAGAAGTGATTACTAAATTCCCATTCCATAAAAATACTTAGCCTGTTTATCAGGACCATTTAGCATATTTGAATAAAATATGGAGGGCGTAGTTATTAGTAATCGGCAGAGATGATTTGCCTGTTTCCTACTCTGCTGAAAATGTTATAACACCTAAAACCACTCTGAAATTATCATTACGACTACTAAAAATCACTTAGAAGCAAAATAATGCTTTGTTAAATCAGTATATATTGAAATTTTTATTCTTTAATTAACCACAAATTTTCCATATAATGCTTCCCTCACAATCACTGGTTTAAGTTTAGGTTCAGGATTTAATGCTTTAAACAATCAGCCTTATTTAGATTCAATTATTAATTAAAAATCACTCAATTATTATGGGAATGAATTATACACTTTTGGAAACGGAGAGTTATTTATTTGATGACTCATTTATAAGCCATTCATCCTAAGGTTTCTTTCTTAATTATTGTAGTTTTAGGTACACGCGCTAATGAACATTGGCCTAACGAATGCTCAGATTTACCCAATATTAAGAAACTTATAAGTTGCAATATCAAATTCATATCAGAAGTTTAACCTCATATCATAAAATTATAGCAATTTTTTAATATATCTATTTTATATAATGAATATGATTATTTAAATTAATTTAAGTCTCATACTTATTTATTATGAGTTGAATTTGTAGTATTTTTTTTGATTTATGAATTTAGGAGATTTCGAAAATACTTAAGTGAAGGTGTTATAAATTTGTTTGATTTAACTTGGCTAAAAAAAAAATACTAAAGATCATTGTTATGAACTAAATATTAAAGATGAAGTTATTTAGTTTTTATATTTTGTAAGATACTTAATGCTCAAGATTTACACAAAAAGATTTCTGATAGTTTCAACATCGCAAATGAAATATTATCAAAGTCTAAGAATTAATTTTCTTAATTTCTTTGACAAGTGATTATTAAAATTAATTTTTTTATTAAAAAACAATATGTTTTCCTTTAATTAATGTTGTTTTTGTTAATTTTTTCCTTCTAAATTTATCACTTTATTTAATCTCTTTTGCTAAGTTTTCATCTAGAATTAAATCAGAATTTAATGAATTAAGTAGATGAACAGATTATAAGGCTTTTAGACTATTGCATCCCATGTTTTTAAAATCATTCTGATGGAATCAAATTTATTATAAAGTATATTTGAATACCTAATTGCTGCTCTAAGTTATGAACTTTCTTCGTAAAAACAGCTGAAAATTTTAAGTATTGTGCGGCTGGCTAGGAAGATTATGAAAATTATAATACAAATCTAGTAGCTCTTGGAAAACTATGTTGCCAATAGTACTAAATTAGTTACTATATAACGTGTACTATACTAAGGACTTATTTGAAGAAATACATAAAGTATAGATTAAAATTAGCATATAACAGCACTATTACGTTGCGGAAGTTAATTATATCTAAGAATAAACAGATCATACACATCTTGTAGCTCTGTATATAGATGCTGTACAACTAGTATGGAAAATTGTTAAAGCTAATATATGAGAAACTAACTTTTTATTGTTCTGCCTTCCTGTTGCTTGATATGCCCTTCCTGAATTTAGGTGTTCATTAAAATCAGTTGCTTATCATGTTTACTATAGTTGTCTATACTGATTGAATACTTATAGGATGCATCTTTTTAAAGATTTCTTGCGGAACTTGTAATACCTGAGGATTCATATAAATCAAGTACTTAATGTATATCAAGTTTGAGCGATTTAAGCTAGATATCCATATTTTTAATCACTGTATACCATAAGTGAAAATCAAAACTACAACATAATACCAATTGAACCAACTTTTTGTTTGAATGCAAATGGTCCATTTCTGAAAAAAATTACTCTACTTATATTATTGAATTTGATTAAAGTTCGAATATATGTATTAGATTTCTACTACTATTTTTATATTGCTCAATAGCATTATTGTGTGGCAAGTGTTGATACTATATACTATGCTAATTAAGTTATTGCTGAGACAGAAATCTTATGGTTTGTTTTCTCTTCAGAAATCTCGACAACAGGATAAATATATGGTGAATTGTTCATTAATTAAATTTTAACTTTTGAATTCCTAACTGTTTCAGCTACTGGAACTCTCAGTTGCGAGTTGCGAATTTCGAATTTAATTTATAAACATAGGTCTTGTTTCTCGGTGTTAATTAGTGAGCTTCCTAAAAGACAGCAATGCATCTGATACTTTATGCTAACTATTTTGAATCTTGTACACATAAACTGCTACCAACTATGGTTTTGATGCATGAAAAATTGTTAAATTTACAAACTGATCCAACAGTATTTGTTATTCAGCATTCTTGTATCTTTAAGAATCTTATCTAAATTGCTCTTCTCTAACCTTACAGGTTAATAGATATAGTCCTGCTGAATTTAGATCATGTATTTATAGCTACTCTTTTCTACATTAGAGAAATGTTATGAGGATCCAAATTTAATCTTAAAAGCAAACCAAATACATTGTTTCTATTGATCTTCTGCCTTACATTAGAATAAAAAAGTAATTCTGGACCAAGAACCAAATTATATGTACTTCTTGTATTGCAAGTTGCCTTTGAAGTAAGTCTTCATATATTTTAAATAATTTCACTATAAAGGTTATTTTTCTAGTGATCCTGAATAGCTCTGCTCTTCTTATTAAACCAATACGACCAGGCAGTACAGAAGCAGTGCTTCCTAGGTTAAACTTGGGATCTTATTGAGGCAGTAGCCATTCTTAAATATAGTAATGAGTGGGTACCATGTTTATCTACTACAGTATCACTTATGAAACAAACTACTAAATGATGATTTATTGTGTATGAGATTTACTAGCACTGCATGGGTTATTTTCCAAGATGTTTAAAAATAGATTTGATTCTTATGCTCAATCTATCGCTTAAAATATTATGATATCGGTGCTTATTTCTCATTACATTTAGGCATCTATTCAGCATATTCTTCGTGCAACTTATGTGTAATTTCTTACTTCAATCTTGTTAGAGACACTTTCCAGATATTTATTAACTTCTGATCCTCTCTAAAATGTGAATCCTGTTTAAATAATATTTTCATGACCACCAAATGTATCAATAATTAAAGGATCATTCCAAACCCTTTTAATTACTAATCTGTAAGATGGAACCAGATATCTATAGAATAATGTTACCTTTAATACTTGTTGTTGTCAGCTATAAACTCTAACATTCAAAACTCTTTTTTACTTTTTGTGTTTCCTATTCAATGGTGTAACATTTGTATTTCTAGTTTATGGTTGTGATTCGATATGTATTAATAGTTTTAGTTATTGACAGTTTCGAAAAAATTTGATTTTTTTGAGCTTCACACAACCAATTATGGTTTTACTACTATGAACTTAAATTATCATATGTTTTAATCATTATGCTGCACCTTGAAAATACTCAAATTTTTATAAACAATTCTATTTAGATCAAAATAACTATCTCGAATTTAGAAGTCGATGGATAAGATTTTAGACAGTTAACTATATTTTATTTTGCATCAATATTATTCTCACATACTGATACTAACAATATAAATATTACTGCTATGTTAACCTAATACCACTCTGATGGAAGTTCCGTATGTTCATTCTCTGGTAGAAAATGGCTTTGCTATGAAAATAGGTTCAGTCTTTAAGTGGATAGTATATATAATTACAAATAAGATAGTGCAATTCTGATATGAATCAGCTACTACATGTTTAACTTGCAAGATATAAAATAATACTAGTTACTATGTTGACAAATTATGAATAGTATCAAGTTATGTTAAATGTTCAAATTCATATCCATATTTTAAAAAGTGAACTCAGAATGTCAGTGTCCATTACCCTGTATTATTTCCTTTTCTTTAGTCTCAGTCATTTCGCTGCATGTAAGAAAAATGTAGCCGGTTTCCGTCTCAATGACAATTGATACATGTTAAGCTTGCCTTCTTGTAACTTCCTTTTGGCCATTAGATAAGGATGGCATTAATTTTTGCCATCCACAATTCATGTTGATATTTACAATACAGGAAATATGCGTCATATTAATCAAAATAGACAACCTTATACATTGCAAAATAAAGTAATGGGTTCAAAAGCTGATCAAGCCCACCATACTCGCAGAAGGATAACCCAATAAATAAGGTTCAAAATCAAAACTCTAGCTCAGCAAAATAGAATTACAAGGATGATCTTATAAAGCCATCTTTAATATTATAATTCTACCTGTAAATTATAAAATAGTGAGGCTATTCAAGTTATGACGATGATTCGACTAGATGAGACAGTTTATTCAGTCGTTATCCATCTTTAAAATGATGAACTGCATATTCAAAAATGATCCTCCCTTGTGAGTCGATGTTCATATAGATGATCAACATATCTATGTATTTCATGCTGGGAATTATCACATAACTTAATGGCTACATATGTCTTTAAATTGTAATTTATTACCCTTTATAAATAAACTATCTATCTCTAATTCATAAATGTTCAAATTAATGTTTACTAATAATAATTTTCTGCAAATTCAATCCAATAATCATTTTTTTTGTCTTATTAGGTAAATATTTCTCCACCTCAAGTATTAATATATCTTGAAGCTATTTTACATCAACTTAAAAGGTCTTTTATGATCACCTTTAAATTTATAATATATATGCCATTGACCTATTTTTTGACCATTCAGATAAGACTCACTAAATTAAATTTAATTTCCCCAAAAAATAAAATTTCTATTAGATTCATACCTACTAAAATGATCGTTCACCTCAACCCAATTTCCCTATTTTAAGCCCTTCTCGTCATACACACCTCCGTCACTTTAAAATTATTATATAATTTTCTATACATTTGTATTTTTGTATTATCTTCTATTTCATGATAATCGATTGTCCAAACTCCATTTTTTATACCATTTTATTATTCACCTTCATAAGTTATTTAGCATCAACTTTAATTAATTTGAATTAGTTTGATTACTGATAAAAACTTTCAGATATGTGTATCCATTTACTAAATTTCAAACCCTGTTCATTGTTGTATCCTCGTTAAGTAAAATATGATAATAATTATATGTTACGTTTCATCATCTTCATGTAAATTTCCAATATCCCTAAAGTTAATTAAGCCCTTCTATTAGCAGTAATCAAATATAATTTACATTCTGAAATTATTAATCGGCAATTTCCAAATCCCTTATTTCTTCCCATTAAAATACAGTTATTTCTATATGTGCTTTACTTTACCATCCTCCAACACGTTTCACTATTTTTCCCTTCCCCTATCCCTTTCCTACTTTATTGTATCTATCTCTTGTCCTAATAATTTTATTCCACCTAGGCTAAATCACTATACTAGGCTTGATATTCATCCATCTTCTATTTTATTTTACCTACCAATTTTCTTAAGTAGTTTAGAATTTCAATTTTAATAATTTGTTAAAATGAATTGCCATAAAAAGCCATAATGCTCTTATGTTCCTTCTAAATTAATACAAATCTTAATTTTTGGAGAATACAAGTAACTCAAAGCTTTAAAATTGTTAGTTATTATGCAAGCAACCATTTTAGTTAAGAAAGACTGTTTATTTATTCAATCCAAAAATAAACTTTCATCATAAACTATGTATATTTGCTTATGATATCAGGAGATTGTATTTCATAAGCTTACAAATTATATCGATATCCAGATCTAGACTTTCACAAAATTTAAAAAATAAACTTCCATTTATGGAAATTTAACAGAATAATACTTAACATTTTTCATTCTTAAATAAACTATAAGGTTTTCACCTAAAAGTTAAGAGAAGATCTTCTTATTAATTGAATTAATTATCCACTTAGATCACTGCTATTCACTCTTGTTTCCATTATATTTCTTTAAATTAGTACATTTCATATGCTAATTCTAAAATTATTAAATTAATTCTCTTTGAGGATTGTATATGAAGAGATCGAATTGCAATCAGATATAATTAATCATCTAATTTATTTTTAATGATCCTGCCTTAGTATGACCATCGTCCGTTCGCAGATTCGTAAATTAATTCTATCTGTGAAGGCTAAAAAATAAGGTTATTGAAAATGGATTCGATTAATTTCTTTGTGAATAAGCCGAGTTCTCCTATTTTTCTTCAGACTTGGAGAACTAAATACCACAATTGATTCGAACTTAAAAGACGATCAATAAATCCTATTTCTTTTCTTCTTAATACTAAAAAGTTATTATAAACTTTGTCAAAACCAAATTTAATGATTTTGAATTTTTTGGAAATTATATACCAGAAAACTCATGCATAAATATCAAATAAACCTACTTGACATAAATCTATAAAATTTAACAAAATATATATTTAGAAAATTATTAAATTAAGGAATTTTTTTAGATGCAAAACTCCATTAATCAATTACCTAATATTTTTCATAAATTATTTCAAATACTATCAAAATTATAAAATTATAAAAGGTTGTTGGCAAAATCTACAATGATTTTCATTTATGAAATTCTTTAATGATTAATTTCAATTAATTATGGTTTTTTCTAATCCTTTAAAAAAATTTTAATTAATCAAAATTTAAAAATGAATACTTTTATTAATGAATATTTTATGTAGATAATTATACGATAATTTTATATTAAAACACTATCATCTATTTAGTTTTATTAATAAACATCAAATATATTGTAGAAGAACAATGTGTTTTATCTTGTTATTTTGTGATTTAAGAAAAAATGACTTTAGTTTGTTTCTAATTTATATGCTTTAAACCATTCAATTCTTGACAAATTTAAATTATTATTACATTATAATATCGTGTTATATAAATAATGATTGTGAATACAAGATGGCTTCATCATTTATCAAGTAAATAAAGCTAATGTATATTCTAATCTCTTAGACTTAGTAAAAAAAAAAATCGCTTTTAGGAAGCCGAATAATTTTCATGTCCACTAACACCATATCTAAACCTTATATAAAAAATGGGTCAACGAGTCGTCAAAGTTCCCGAGAACATCAATGTGACAAAAAATAGATTGCAAGTTAATTAAATTTTCAAGTTTTACCAGAGTTGAAATGAATAAATTAGAGTTTTAGCAAGCATTAATTCTGCTAATTTCAATTTAAAATTCATCGATATTTAACTACAAATATCATTACAATTTGGCAGTAGAATCATTCAGAAAAATTCAATAAATTTTCCTCATTGATAATAGCATGCAATTACTAATTGTATAACAAGAAACAATTCAAAATATAACTTTTCAAAGAATTTATCATTCAAAGCGGAAAAAGATATAATGTATCTGAATAGAATGAAGAATAAATGGATTAATTTGATTTAGCTATTTAGAAAAACCCAAAAAATTCACAAAATTATGATAACAATTTAAATTCAAGTGAATTTATTTGGCCAAAATTTTAATGTAAGTGGATAGGTTAGAAGAAGCATTAGAATGTAGTGATTTAGTTATTTAGAAAGGCCCTTCAAATTCACTATATTATCATAGAAAAGGTAAATAAAGAAGTTAATTTTTAGCAAGCATATTAATGTAAATGAATAGATTAGAAGAAGCATTAGAATGTAGTGATTTAGCTATAGTTTATTATTCGATCTAATAAAATTAAAAATGTATAAATTATTATAAATGTTTTTTGAAATTTATTAAAGCATATAAAATCAATTCCCAAAAACTTTTTGAACCTAGATAAATATCAGTTTATTTCTTTCAATTTTAATTTATGTTACTTTAAAATTATTATATGGTAAACTTTATACTTCTTTTTGAAAATATTGCGATTTATATCTTCTATTTGTAAGTGAAAAAAATACAAATTGAAATCTGTTTATTTGACTTCTTTCAGATCTATCTTAAATTTAGTTGCTGATTTGCAACCAGACCATTTAAAAAATTTAAAGCAGATCAGTATTCGCTTTGATCTGTTCAATCACATCCTCTTCAAAGCAAACTTGATAAAAGAAATTTCTGTGAGAATAATTCATAGCTTTTGCAAAATAAGAAATGCCTACTCTCGATTTAAAAGCTTGTCTGAAGATCTTTACGAAGAAAAGCCTATTTTATTGTACATTTTTATCAAGAAATAATATGATTATAAGTGCATTAAATCAATTTAAACATCATGCTTAAGGTTGAAAACAAGTAATATAATTTTAAATAAGCATTAATTATTAGATGTTTCTTTTCGAAATAAAATAAAAAGTAAAAGAGAATAATTAATTTGTAGTAGTTTAATTATGATTAATCTTTTAAGCTAATATTTCTAATTTATATTCTGATAAAATTCTTAATAGAATTTCGTAATAGATTTAGCTGAAGAGTTTTGATTTAATCTTGTAAATATTTAAAAAGTATGCTTAAAAACTAAAACACAAAACAAGTAGTTTTAATTGGATACATCGGTCACGGTAAAACAACTCTATTTAATAAAATTTGTAAAAAAAATCAATCAGTATAATTTGGAGGAACCGATGCGTCTCTTCGTTATATAGCTGTTCTCTCATCGCCGTCGCCTCATATTGTTTGGATTACATTTTACTCTCCTTC